>CAOJBJ012522688.1:0-14417 GCA_948291685.1 Euphorbia celastroides
CACTTTCTTCATTGTTTTCTGCAATAAAACTACCAAAACAAAAACCATCTATTTTGATACTTGTGTATTGAAACAAATAACAGATACATCTCAAAACAATCACTCAACCAATAACAGGAACCGAAACTGATTAATTCAAATGTCCTAAAGTCTACTAACTAACCTCCCAAAAACATCACTGAGGCAAAGCAATTCGCCTGTAAATGGCCCGAAAAGTCTGCCCGCCATTTCTTGCAACCTTTTGACCCTCTTCAGTAGCACTACTCAGCAGCTTCACAACAGGATCGCCTTCAACAGGAAGTGAGAGTCGCTAAGGGGATTGCTGTGTGATCGGGCCCTGTAGAATCTTTTTCTGGGGAGACCGGTGACCTTGTTAAGGGTTGGATTTGCTTCGTTTTCTGACATGTTTTTCCTATATGAAAGAGAATGATGATTCAGTCAGTCAGAAAAGATTAACAAAGACAAAGCAACACTGAGAACTGGAAAAACATTGGAAACACGAGAAAAAAATCCTATCAGCTTAGATAGAAAGTATTGACAACATACAACTGAAATAGAGATTATGGCCCTGTTCTTTTAGATTAAATGGGGGATGACAGAACTGAACTGAAACTTAATGGAAACTCAATGAAACTGAACTGAACCGAAACTTAACTGAATGAAAAATAAGTTGAAAACAACAGGGCCTATGTAGAGAATACATCAGTCAAATATACAACTATGTTTGCATCAGATGCAACACAAACCTATGGACAGATGGGAATAAGGCAAACGATACATTACTTACATAATTCGACAAACATTTTTCTTTACTTGCTTAAGATAGCTTTAGTGTGCAATTCAGATTTCAGAACCCCACTATATAGCAGAGTAGTACACTATTCAAAACGCCAAATTCATACAAAGCAGGAAGCACATAGTCTTAGGGGAAAAGGGGAAAGTTATGCAAATACTGTACCTCATAGTCCTAAGAACTCAATGTTTGCACTGAGCAATTGCAATCTCAACTCCCAAACAATTCAGTATGGTACAAAAAATAGCAGAAATCCAAATGCCTTAATCACCCCAGAAAAAACCACACTATATATTCTCTGAGAAAAACTTAGGAACAGCGAAAGAGGCAACATATGGCATGTAAGTAGAGCAGCTCAAAGAGTGAACCAGCAGATAACCATATGCAAGAGGCCATTAAATTGGATACAAAACAAATTATCAAAAAAAAAAAAAAAAAAAAAAAATTGGATACAAAACACAAATTGGACGGAGAGAAATAAGAACCAAAAGACAAAGGATGCCACAAATCTCAAACCCAAAGATTAAAGAGAAACAGCGAATGAAAATCAAAGAAGCAAAAGATCCAAGTGAGTTGGAACCAATTGAACACTAAAGATAACCCACAGACCAAAACCTAATTCAGCATGATGTGATCGTAATCAGTCGGAAACAACAAGTCGAAAGATTCAGAAAAATCGAAACTTTACCAGATGGCGATGGAATTAGAGAGGCGGCTGGAGATGTTCAAGTTCTAGCTCCACTTCCAGTTACGGTCCAAACCCAAACCACCAAAGTGTTCTTTCTCAATTCTTTCTCTTAAAACCACTTTTCTCAATAAATAATGATTGTATTTAATCCATATTTCCTTATAATAACTATTATGAATTTTTATATTTAAGTCTATAAATTTTTTATGTTTAATATAATAAGATTTATTATATATTGAATATTTACATTCAAAAGTTGATTATATTATTTATATATATATTTTTTTTTACTTTTGTTGGCTTTACTAAAAATAAAAGAATATATGAGTTATGAGCTGAGTTTGAAATACACCTTATTAATCTAATTTGAGTTAGCTTGAACTTGAAGTACTTAATGTGTAAACCAAGTAAATTCGGGTTAATATTCAAAATACAAAGTCCTAAGGAATTTGATTCGATATGATAGATTAATATGCTTACTTTGATTGTCATATATATATATATATATATATATATATATATATATATATATATATATATAGTTTTTATTTTCACCATTTAGTATTTGAACTTTTTTTAAATTCCACTAATTTGGCTCAAATGAGCAAAAAATTTTTAATATTACCCAAATGAAGTATTAAAAGTCAAACGTGGTGAGTGATGAGCACAAAATTTTAATAATGCCTGCATTTAGCTCAAGTACAAGAGCTACCCATTGTTTGATTTTTTCCTATAGAATTGTACCCTCGGACTAGGATTCATTACAGTTGCATAATGAATTTTGTAGAAAAAGATATGAAAATTGCATGCAAATATACATATAATGTTGCTTGTTAACCAAAACAAAATTTCACTGTTAATCGAAGTAATATTTAAGAAATTCTAAATGTCTAATTCTTTGTGCTGGAAATTGTTTTCTTGTGACATAACAATGTCTTGTGTAGGCCTCCAAAGGGTTGAATAATTCATGAGGTTTGAACATAAATAAACAAGGAAAATTATTTTTCGAAAATTCAACATACAATTGAATTCTAAAAGCAAGTTGAAATACAAAAATATGTTTAAAGTAGCCTTTTAGCCTTAATTTCTAGATCCATACTTCACGTCATTGACTTTTAACCATTTGACTAACAAAATGAAATAGAAGAGAAAATCTTCATCTTCATCTCTCTTTTGATCAAGATATCAATGGCGGAGTCATTTCTGTTACATTTAGCAGATAGTGTTCTATGCAAGTTAGGCTCTATTGCTCTTGGAGAAATTTTCTTGTCACGAGGACTCGAAGCCGAGCTGGAAAAGATAAACTGAATCATTGCCACCATCAAAGCGATGTTGTTGGATGCCGAGCAGCAACAACAGCAAAACAATGCCATAGAGGTGTGGTTGAGGGAGCTTAAAGACTTGCTTTATGATATAGAAGATGTTGCCGATGAGTTCAACTGCCAAAGCAACAAAGCTAAGGTACACCGTTTCTTTTCGAGAGATAATCCTCTTATGTTCGGCTTTCGAATGGGTCATGAGTTAAAAAATATCCGAGAAAGGGTAGTTGAAATCGCATCTCTCAAGTCTGATTTCTGTCTCTCTCATAGGATCAATGATAGGCCGCCTTTGGTTGGCACGACACGAGTAATGACTCACTCCTTTGTTAGAGAAGCCGATGTCATTGGCCGAGATAGTGACAAAAAGAAAATAATTGAATTGTTGTTGCGGTTTGTTGATAGCGAAAATGTTTCGGTTATTCCAGTTGTTGGGATAGGAGGATTGGGAAAGACTACACTAGCTAAACTTGCCTATAATAACATGAGGGTGGCTAATCATTTTGAGAAAATGTTGTGGGTGTGTGTTTCTGAGGAGTTCGACTTGAAAGAGCTCATTATCAAGATTCTTAAATCCATAGATACCGAAAGTAAAACATCACTAAAATATGCGGATATGGAGGTCGACCAATTGCAAAAAGTGCTGCGAGAGAGCTTAGATGGAACTCGGTATTTGCTCGTGTTAGATGATGTGTGGAACGAGGACTTCAAAAAATGGCATGAACGAAGGATTATCCATTTGACGATGAGGAGTTGGTTCACTTTTAGATGGCACATGGACTTCTCGATCAATAGCCTTATGATTATCACGAGTTAGAAGATGTTGGCTTTCGCTACTTCAAAGAGCTAAGCTCGAGATGTTTCTTTCAAGATTTTTGGGAACTTAACGGCCGTGTTCAATGTAAAATGCATGATCTATTACGTGATGTAGCACTATCAGTTACACAAAATGAATTCTCGGTTGTACAATCTAGTGATCAAGAGGTCTCCAAGAGTGTTCGATATGTGTCATTTCCTTATCCAGAGTCACTTAATAAGAATGTTCCCAAATCATTGAAAAACCTTCGTCACATAAGAACCTTGTCCTTTCGAAGTGAAGAAGCGAAAGGAATTAGCAACAAATATTTCATCGAAACAATCCTGTCGAGATGTCATTACCTGCGGCACTTGGATATCGCAGGTTCCGAGATCGAGTTTTTACCGAGTAACATAGGCAATTTGAAGCATTTGAAATTTATATGTTTATGTCACTCGCGCATCAGACAACTTCCCAATTTGATTTGCAAGCTACAAAACTTGCAAAGTCTTGATGTGGGAGAGTGCAACAACCTTGAAACATTTCCTAAAGACATGAAACGTATGACTAATTTTAGAAGTCTTTGGATAACAACAAAGCAGAAGTATCTAGCGAAAGACGGAATAGGACGTTTGAAGTCTCTTCGATTCTTGTACATCTGGAAATGTAGGAATCTAGAGCGCTTGTTCGATGACATGGAAGGCCTTAAGATGCTACTGGTGATCGGTGGATGCTATAACCTCACATGTTTGCCAAATAGTATCAAGTACTTAACTTTATTCGATACTCTAAGCATATCCTATTGTGGCAACCTTGATTTGAAAATTGACGGTGAATGAACACAAAACTCAATTCTCACTTCAGAGGCTCGAGATTGAATATTTACCGAAACTAATCGAATTTCCAGACTGGATTCTCAAAGGATCTACCAAGAGTTTACAAATCATCAAAGTTGTAAACTGTCCTTATCTCAAACAACTTTTGAATGGAGTCCGTGACATACCAACTCTTTAACAGTATGTGATCGAAGGTTGTCCAATGCTACAAGAATCAGGTCAGATTTATTTCCTCAATTGTTGATTTTTTTCATTTTTTATTCATATTTATAGCATTATATATTTTTTTAATTGATCAAACATGTAATGGATTTAAATATGCAGATCAAAATGAAGCAACTCAGTAACTCGAGGATGTGTGTGCCCAAATTTTTCTTTTTAACTTCTTTTAACTTTTTACCGGTATACTTGTTAAATTGTATTTATTATGAAATAAGCAACCAAACATTCATGTTGTGAATTGTGTTTATTGCTTAAATGAGTTCATTTGGCAGGATTTGAGTACACTCGAAGTTTGTGATTGAAATGAGCATTTTGCATAATCTTGGTTTAGCCTGCTGATGTCCTAGAACACCAAAAATCATTAGTTTTTAGAACCCACATTTAAGTTGGTGGTTTAAGGTCAATACGGATGATGCTTATGCCATTGCTTTTACATGAATGTTAGCTTCTTTTATTCTTAATTCAAATTTGCTTTTTACGATCCAATTATATTTAGTAAAGGCCTATTGCTTCAATAGGTAGTCTAATTTGTTCTAAAAAATCACGTGTCTCCCTAAACTTTAATAGTTTCCTACGAGTACCTCAATTTTTAAAAAGTGCACCAACTTATTCTTTTCGTGGCACGTGTTAACTTCTAATTGAAGAGAGAAAAATAAAAAATGACATTTTTTAAAAGTCAAACCAACTATATGTTAACACATGGCATTGAAGGAGTGAATTGGATCACTTTTTGAAAGTTGAGGTATCTATGGAAACACTTCCAATGATTGAAGAGGTAGCCAGTTTTTTAGAACAAGTTAGAGTAGCTGTTAAAGCCTTTAATAAATATGCCTAATTGCATAAGTCTGACGATAACCTAATTATCTCAAACTCCCTCACATTTTTGATTTTGCATCCAGCAAAATACTAATTCAAACTTAAAAAACAACATAACAAATAATGATAAAATCCAAATGCGGAATTTGAATCATTATTCCAATATTGACTCTTAATTTGAAATCCTTATACACTCTCACGCTATCTAGCATTTGATGTACTTTCTCACCATCAAACCTTAACGAAGTAATCTATCATCCTCTAAACTCTTGGAGCACTTTAAAATACCTTTTCTTGGTAACAGTTGTCATATATACATCTCCACAAACTTTTTTTCATACTTCTTTTACGTGAGATGCTCTTGTCAAATTGACGCTTCTTTCAATAATTATGTGACAATTTATTTGCATCCAAACATTTTTTTCATGAGCTATAAATATTTTCAAAATGACATTGTTTTTATCGTTATTTGACAATTTTAAACACTAAGACATCTTGAATTGAGTAACGACACTTTTTGTCCTAGCTTTTGCCTCAATGAAACATACATATAGCATCTCAAGTGTTCATTGCATATCTCACAAGCTCTTAAGACTATTTAGACTTTGATATGGTAAATTCAAACTCGCATTTAACAAAGTTATTGATGTTCAACAAGTTAGGCCCTGCTTTTTTTAGCTTTTTCAAGCTGAACTTAATTGGATTGAGGTAAACTTGATGAATTTGTTTTGCTTATTGTTTGGTTTCTCCAAACTATTATCCATTTGACAATTAGGAATCAGTTCATTTTTTGATGGTTCACGATTTGTATTTTAACAACTTCTAGTGTGTAAAGAGAAAATGTGTGATCAAACGAGGAACAAACCGGTAGAAAGAAACTTCTCATACACTTACCTTGTATCTCAAATAATAGCTTCTAATGGCATTTGCATTTCGTTCATTGCAATGTACATACTCTACATCACGAGGCTTCATTTGCATTTTATGTAATGAACCTAAATATAATATGAACATTATATAGATAATATGTATTTTGATTTACTAATGCATATCTTGTATAGAATAATACTATATTGAGCATTTTTCAACAAGGGTTGGAAATAAGCTTTTGAAAATTGTTAACAGATGGAACATTAATTCATGATGCAGCCCTTTGTATTGTGTGATTGAGAATTTGAGAGTCAAACACAATGGAAGAATAATGAATGGATCACAGATTAAGTCAATTAATTGATTGGTTAATTAATTAATTAGCAGTCCAAAATGACCACTTTATTTAGCCAGCCGTCTCCTTAGCAACCATAGACTTTTTCGTTGCGTCATTTTCTTCTAGACATTGCAACATTTGCAAGTTTGGCATTTATGCACCTAATTATTTTTTTTATATGACTTTTTCTAATCAAAAGCCCAACTAGAGCTCTAAAATAATCTTATTACAACATTACACTTCATTTTATCCTGCTACAAGTGGATTCAAATTATTCGAGTCCTGGTAACATCACATATTCACATCTATTAATGGAACGTAATTACTAGTATGAAGTGAGCCAACATTTAATAAAGTTTTTAAGAAATTTGTCAGTATTTTGGCAAAACTCTCTTAATGCCTAAGTTATCGACGGAAAGTGATATTTGTATATATTATGCCATGTGTCATTTATCAGATAAAACCGATGACACGTGCATAAAAAACCCGCATGTTTTTTGTAAAAAAAAAGTTGAGATATTTTTTTCAACTTGGTTAGATAATTTGTTGAAATGGGTGATATAATTAATGAGGCAACAGGTAACATTGGTTAAGTTGAATGTAGTTGGGATTAAATGTTATAAAGACAACTGTGTGGTTAGTAACGGTGCAAGTTAAGCTGTGTCATCCCATTAATTATTCTTACATTTTACTTGCAATCATGGTCATGGAATGTATTTTTTTTTTTTTTGGCAAAATCATGGAATGTATTTTATGTAATTTTTAAGCTTTGATATTTTTTTATTATTGCGGCCATGCCGAAAAAAAATAGTAAAAAATACTCCATCATATTCATGGAAACAATCGTAGCAGCATCGTTCTTTCTTGTCTTATAACTCATCCAGAAATGAATAAAATTGTCTATTATTCTATTTTATCTATGAATATTCTATTGAATTTTCCCATTTTATCAAGACTTTATTTATTAATTTCCAATCCTCAGTTGAAGGAGTGGAATATCTGTCAATTTTTTCACAAAATTTCAAAACACTATTCTCGTGTGCAATTGTAACTTAAAAAAAATAATTTCAGTGTAATCGAAGAATAAAATATAGCAGAGAATTTGTTAGAGTTTGAGTCATGGTTGATAATGTAAAAATACAAATTTTAACGGG
Organism: Euphorbia celastroides; assembly: GCA_948291685.1. Lineage (NCBI taxonomy): Eukaryota > Viridiplantae > Streptophyta > Magnoliopsida > Malpighiales > Euphorbiaceae > Euphorbia > Euphorbia celastroides. Next base: position 7,829 of record CAOJBJ012522688.1, read on the forward strand.
TGAATTTATTGCTTTTATAATTGTGTGGGTATGGTTTCTAGAATATTGAAGCCTGGATATATTCTTGAAATAGAAAATATTATTCTAGAATAGCATGTTATTTCCAAATGTGTCTGACCTACAATAGTCAGATTGAGATATGAGACTCAATTACTTAGGGATTATAAGAATCCAGAATATTGGTTTATGGTTCTATATTGCTTTTCATCTAGAAGATCATCTATATTACATTTTAAATAATTAAATCGATAACTGATTAATTAAGAAACATTAACATATATAGATCAAGATTAACTTTTTTCACCATGCATAAACATCAAACACAAATTATATGATTACTTTGTTATTGATAAAGTAAGTATGATTCTGTTTATCTTTACCTTTGAATTAATATTTCCACTTCACATATAAGATAATGCTTATTTGAATATTATAAAATATAAAGTAAACGTATAAAACATCATCTTAAATTAATATTAATACAAATTACTAATCTAAGACTAAAAGCTCGATTGTTTAGTAATTTTAATACTTACAATAAAACATCATATTGGACTATACGGTATCGTTTGATAAACACTGGAAGAGTTTCATCTAATATTTATTTTAGTGATATATAGTCAGTCTTAGTATTCCCGTCTATAATATTTAATAAAAAAAATCAAATTATGTCTAAAATACAAATAAAAAAAAATATTTTTTTTTTCATATACCAATTCGTGTTGACCCATTAGAAAAATCCTTATATGTTAATACATATGCCTGTTCAATATCTTTCATGCAATGTCGCGATTAAGGCATTTTATATATACCAAACATTTCATAGGCTTTAATTATATTTTGTTATTAACGCAATTGTCTTTCATATCCGACTCTCTCACAGTTATAATCGAAAGGTTGTTAACTACCTATCACACGAATAAGATACTGCACACGCAGAACTGCAATCTTACTGAGTGAGATGTGGAAATAAACCTTAAAATTGTGCGTAAGTAAAAGAAATAGCAAACGAGATGAAATGAAATTAGGTACAAATATTGCAATTCAGTAAAGGAATAACGCATAAAAACCATCTTTAACTTGGCTTGAGTTGTCATTTCTCATCCCAAATTTTCAAACGTTTCACTTTACTTGGAAAAATGTTCACTCCCTTAACTTTGAAAAACGTTTTTATTTTGCTCCCTCACTGTCACGTGTCAACTTTTAGTTGATTTAACTTTTCAAAGATTTTATTTTTCTGATTTTTTTTTAACTAACCAGAAGTTGACACGTGTCGTTGAGAGAATAAAGCGAAATGTTTTGTCAAATTAAGAGGACAAAATGAGACGTTTCAAACTGACACATAACAAATCAGACATAGATAGTTTTTATGCACTTTTCCACTGAGCAAATAAACAACATCCCAAGTTGCACTTTTCCATTGAGCAAATAAACAACATCCCAAGTGTAGGGCGGTACTTGGATGCTTTCCCTAATTTTATATGATTATGCAGATTTGACTATTTATGGTTAGTCAAATAAATAATACACAAATATATGGTTTTAGATCAAGCAAGTGCATTCTATGTCTCGCAGTATGCAGCTGCTACATTGTGTTAATATTTGGATCACATAAAAATATGTGATCACATTTACAGAATTTTTTAGCTGTTAATCACTAATATCATTTTTTAATTATTAACATAAATGTAATCATTTTTGTTAATAAGTATAAAGTGATATAACGAACGAATGTATAACGGAGACTAAAATCCACGACAAAGACCTTATTTTTAACATAATACTGCTCAGTTTTTTTTTTTTTGATATAAATATTGCTCAGTTTTAGTTGGAGCTATTGAGTTAAAATAGAAGCAATTAGAATGCTTTTAAACTTTAAAGGGTATCTAATGATCCTGAATTTTGTCCCCTCATATATAGAGAATGAAAATGAACTTCATTTCAATTTTTAGGATAACATGACAAACAACTTTCACATCCTGGCAAAGGATTCTGGTTAAGTCTTCCAAGAAAGGAGGAAAAAGTTAAAATGTAAAAACAAAAATATTTGTGAACAAAATGTAAAAGAGAAAATAAAGAGTTACTAATAAATTATATGTAGCCCTCTGAGTTTGACCTCTCAAGCTCTCTCTAATGGCTACGGCAGCTGCCTTGTAAATTCCTCTTCTCATCCGTATTCCCTCCTTTGCTTATTTTATTTCTCAATCCCTTCCATTGTTCACACGCTCCTTTGAATTTTCCACCTTACCTTTTTTTCTTACAAACTCAGCGGCTATGCTCTAAAGTCAAATCTCTATTCTCTTCTTCTTTTTATATTACCCCTTTCCTTTCTCTTTCTTGAGAATTGGTCTCTCTTGTTGTTCATCTGTTTTGATTTTTTCTCAGGACTTGGTCTCTCAATTCCGAGATTCCATCATTTTAAAGGCTAGATCTTCGTGTTTTCCGAATACCCATCTCTTGATTTGGTGCAGAAAGCCAGATTTTGATCTGAATTTCTTGTTTTCGATTCAAATCCAGATACCCAATTGGTCAACAGCCACAAAGATCCAAGCTTTCCTCGTTTTTCCCGGTTTTTGAATCATGGGTAATTGCTGTGCAACTCCAGCAACAACTGACGATTACGAGAACAAGAAAAAGGGCCACAAGAAACAAAACCCTTTTGCCCTTGATGACGCCAACGCCAACGGAATCAGCCACAAGCTCACAGTGCTAAAAGACCCAACAGGCCGAGAAATCGAGCAAAGGTACGAACTTGGCCGAGAATTAGGCCGAGGTGAATTTGGGATCACATATTTATGCACAGATAGAGAAACTCGAGAAACTTTCGCCTGCAAATCGATTTCGAAAAAGAAGCTGAGAACAGCAGTAGACATTGAAGATGTTAGAAGAGAAGTGCAGATCATGAGACATTTGCCTCAGCATCCCAACATTGTGACCTTAAAAGACACTTTTGAAGATGATAATGCAGTTCATTTGGTTATGGAGTTGTGTGAAGGTGGAGAATTGTTTGATCGAATTGTGGCTCGAGGCCATTACACTGAGAGGGCTGCTGCTGTTGTTACAAAGACCATTGTGGAGGTTGTTCAGGTATGACAAGATTTGGGGATTTTTCGGTTCTGCAATTGGATTAGGGTTTATGCTGAATTTCAATCTAATTGTGTTGAATTGTTGCAGATGTGCCATAAACATGGAGTGATGCACAGGGATTTGAAGCCTGAGAACTTCCTGTTTGCTAACAAGAAGGAGACTGCAGCTTTGAAGGCCATTGATTTCGGGCTCTCGGTGTTCTTTAAACCCGGTAAAGCCCCATGCTTTAGCTGTTTTTTTGGGTCAATTTGATTGTTGGCTTGTTCATGTGCTGAAGTTTGATTGGTTGATACAGGTGAGAGATTCAATGAAATAGTAGGGAGTCCATATTATATGGCACCCGAGGTGTTGAAGAGAAATTATGGACCCGAAATCGATGTGTGGAGTGCCGGTGTTATACTCTACATCTTACTTTGTGGTGTCCCTCCCTTTTGGGCCGGTTAGTGTTTCAGCAAAATCATCTGTTGAATCAAAATTCATGTTATTTTCCTGTTTATTACATGTGTCATTTTGGACTAGTTTGATTCAAAATGTCAAGTTGATGCCTGAATTCAATATTTGGACCAAATCTATTCGAACTTAGTAGTGCAGTGTCATAATACTTAGAATGCCTTTCATGTAAAGTTTAAAAATTTATGCAGTACATATAGCAATAGTGTAAACTATTTTCGTTTTCATTGCAGAAACCGAACAGGGAGTTGCTCAAGCAATTATTAGGTCTGTTGTTGATTTTAGGAGAGAGCCTTGGCCCAAGGTTTCAGATAATGCTAAAGACCTTGTGAAAAAGATGCTTGATCCCGATCCAAAGCGACGTCTTACAGCTCAGCAAGTGTTAGGTAGTGTTATTTTTCGTGATTATAAGCTTTTACTGCTTCACATTTCAAATTAATTTTGATTAGAGAACTTCAATTGAAATTCTTACTTGTCCTTTGAATTCAGAACATCCATGGTTGCAAAACATAAAGAAGGCACCAAATGTTTCTCTGGGCGAAACAGTTATAGCACGGCTCAAGCAGTTTTCTGTAATGAACAAACTCAAGAAGAGAGCTCTCAGGGTAAGCCAATGAAGAACAAACCGTTTTCTGCTGATTTGATTGTGTTTTGTGTGCTTAAATTTTCATTCTTGCTTCTTTTTGGATATGAATTTAACAGGTAATAGCTGAGCATTTGTCGGTAGAGGAAGTTGCTGGCATAAAGGAAGGATTCCAGCTAATGGACACAAGCAACAAGGGCAAGATCAACATTGAAGAGCTTAGAATTGGGTTGCAGAAACTCGGCCATCAGATCAACGAACACGATGTTCAAATGCTAATGGAAGCTGTAAGTGCCAACTTCTCTACACTGATTAGGCCCTGTTCTTTTCTACTGAATGGAGAGTGGCAGGGCTAAACTGAAATTTATTGAATACGTACTTAATTGAACTAAAACTTATGGAATACATACTGAATTGAACTGAAGCTTATTGATTAAGTACTGAATTGAACTAAAACTAATTGAATAAGTATTGAACTTAACTTAGCTGTAGCTTATTGAATAAGTACTGAACTGAATGGAAAATAAGTTGAAAAGAACAAAGCCTAATATGTTTTTTTTTTCGGTGTTCTGTTTTTTTAGAAAGTTTATTTATGTTTGAAAGTTATACAGGGTGATTTAGATGGAGATGGCCATTTGGATTACGGGGAGTTTGTAACGATTTCGGTCCACCTAAGGAAAATGGGAAATGACGAACATCTCCTCAAAGCCTTTGAATACTTTGACAGAAATCAAAGTGGCTACATTGAAATTGAAGAGTTGAGAGATAGCTTGGCTGATGAAGTCGATGAAAACAACGAAGATATTGTAAATGCCATTATGCACGATGTGGATACAGACAAGGTAAATACCGACACCATTGGTCATAAGAATCAAGTACTTAGGCCCTACTCTTTTCAACTTATAATTTCGTTTTGTGAAAATGCAGGATGGAAAAATAAGTTATGAGGAATTTGCAACGATGATGAAGGCAGGAACTGATTGGAGAAAAGCATCGAGGCAGTACTCGAGAGAACGGTTTAACAGTCTAAGTCTCAAGTTGATGAAGGACGGGTCGTTGCAGATGAACAATTAGCGTTACATTAAACTTCACTCGGTAAAATAAAAGTTTTCTTTTATAAATACTAATTTTTTTATAGTCTTCATATCTTTGGATCGTTTTTTCGGTTGGATCAGGACTTGATTTCCTAGTTCCTTTGGTTTGTTGGTAAAGAGTGAGTTAAATGGATAGTTAGAGGTTATTTGTGGTTGTAATTATTGTTGGTCTGTGATTATTTTTTTCTAATCAAGGAAATCAACTGGGTATTGTATCTTTAACAGAATGGAAATTCCATTTGAATGTTGAATGAACTGAGGAAGCAAAAGTGTAATATACTTTTGTACTGTATTATATTGATGCTAATTTAATGTAATTGTTTGTAAATTGATGGCTTGCTATGAAAGATATTGATGTTCAATTATTATTGTTGCTTGGCAAGACAAATAAGTTAGTGGCACTTGACTAACCTTGTCTTAAATGATTAAAACTGCCAACTCATTTACAAAGCAAGAGAACATATTTTAATTTGTATGCACGCATGCATTATTGTCTTATTACACTTAATATTAAGGCTTAATGCATTTATAGGTCTCTCACCTTTTCCTTAAAAACTGTTTAGGTTTCCAATCTTTTCAAAGGATCTCGTAGGTTCCTCATCTTTACAAAAGTACACCGAGTAAGCCCCTCGAATGTACAAAACAACTCTTACCTATGAGAGTGCATTGCACGCGCCCGCCACGTGTCGGGTTGTAAAAGTCAAACCAATTATGATCCGACATATGGCAATTTTTATTAAAAAAATATAAAAATAAAATTTATAACCCATTAATCCGTTTCTAACACGTTTACCCTAAACTTAAACCCACATGTTGAACCCTAAAACTCACACAATCATCCCCTAAAACCGACATGTTCAATTCAAGCCGGCGATGGCAACTTTTGGCGGTGAAATCCAGCTTCCGGCGCGGCTTCAAAAATCGCTCGAAGATTGTACTCGAAATCGTCGATGAAAGCAGAGAGCTGATCGTCTTCTTGAGCAATCCCCATAGCCATTTGAAGTTTCCCGAGCTTGAGAGCAACATCAGCCATATCCGAGGATCGAACGTTGTAACTAAGAACAGCAAGCAATTCATCCATACCTGCAGCATCTTGTTCGTTTTTCCAAAGTTTTCCTTTCGCCATGGAAGCGGAGGACGATTCCTCCTTGATTCCAGAGTTGCTACTTGCGCCGACGATGGCGAACCCTAATTTCGTTTTGAATTTCCGATTGATTAAAGGGTCAGAATTTTCAATTGATTTCTGTGTTCGTGGGTTTAGATATTATGCAATTGAGGTTTGTGGATTTAGGTATTATGTGATTGAGGTTTCTGTGTTTGTGGGTTAGAATTTTCAATTGATTTCCAACTGAATTTTGTTACTGCTTGTTATGGG
>CAOJBJ012522831.1:0-10737 GCA_948291685.1 Euphorbia celastroides
CAATCATTTTAGAGCTATTATTAAAATTTAGGTCAAATGCATCAAGAATATATAAAAATTGGACTTAAATTAATGAAATTTTTCCATGAACTTAGATAAAACTTTTTGTCTCTGACACATGTCGCAATTCGATTAGCTTGATTTTTCCATGAAAATGTCACGTAGACGCGAGTGTAACTGATTCTCCACGGTGAGGTTAGGCAAGTCTGTTCGGGGGGAATTGAGTTACACATTTTTGCCAACTTAGATGAATTATGCGTCCGACATAAAAGTTTGTCATGTGAACTAACTTGTTTACCAACTTCAGACCTTTCCTGATACGTTTGGCCTAAAATTCATCATTTGCCTCATTCTTGAATTATCTGTAATTCGATACTTTTGTTGAATCGTATAGTTATTCCTATAAATTTTAATAATTTCCGAAGATTTTTTCTTTTATAATTTTTTTTAAATTAACATCATTTATAGATCATGAAAATAAGTTATATATACTATATTGTCATCAATAGGCATGTAATATCTCATTTTAAAATAAATAATATTGACATATTTTTAAAATAGAAATATTAATTTGGAAAGATTTTGACATTACTAAGCATCTTTTCTACAATATAAAACTTCCATTTCCTTTTGAAAATTGGTCGAAACCATATGATATATAGTTTTGGACTTTACGCTTTTATTTATGGTAAAAATGATAACTGTAATCTTAGCACCGTAGACGACTAGACGTACCATTTAACCGCTTAACAAATTATAAGAAATATTTTAATATTTTTTCCATGAATTGAAAGTTTAAAGCTGCGTATCTCACCAAATATATCATGAAAGGAACCCATAAAACTCCCTTAATGTAAGTTTGAACCCTGACCCAATCCAGACTACATTCAATTCATATAAGAGAATAATAATTGTATGTTTAACAATAGCCTCATTTCTTCAATTAAAATAATTTATTAAATAAAGAAGGGTAAAATTCAAAAATATATCAATTTTAAGTTTGAGGTGGCTATTCTATCAAGAGTGTATTTTGAGCTCACTCTATCATTTGGAGTTCTCATACACATGTGATATTGTGAGTAAACGACATTTAAGTATACACGTTGAAGTAAGCCAGAAAAGTTATACCGTTATTAAAAGCCAAAAAATCCAAAATCGAAGGCTAGATTGAGTCACCTTTCTGTTAAATTCTATCAAAAAAATTTTGGTATAGCTCAAAGCTAGCTAGACGGTAACTCGAGTACAACTAAAAGCAAAAGCTTTGGTTTGGAAAATTTCTTGCTTAGCTTTACCAAATTCAAGAAAATACCCAATTTTTAGCTATTTAATTTGTTTCTTTTAACTTTTAAGGTTATTTTCACTGTCCTTTGTGTAATTATAGTTAATTTTCTTACACCCATTTAATCATAATTAAATAAATTCAAGAAACAATAATCAAATTCAAAAAGGAAAATGAATTCAAGAAAAGTAAAGGCTATAATTGCCTAAAATACATGAGTCATAGAAATAAAAATAAAGGTAATTATAAAAAGACTCATCCTTGTACATTTCTACACACAACTCATTCCTTAACTTTTCCATCTTTCTCGGATAACCATGTTATAGCCGTGAACTCTAGTTAAAACCTTCCACTAACCTACACTCTATTTTAGAGAAGGGCCGGCTATTAACAGGTACAAGTGGTGCGACTGTACAGAGCTCCAACTTTTTCGGAGCCTCAAATTTTATTTCGGATATTAAAATATATAAATAAAGCTATATATTATTATTTTTGTAAAAGGTGTCCAGCTGGCGTAGGTTCGAGTCTGCCAGACGCGCTTTTTTGCTCTTTCTTTTCACATTTTACCCTTTTCAATGTATTTAAGCTTTGCTATTTTTATGTTTTAATATAAAAATTAAAAGTACTATTAAGTATTTAATTATTTATCCTTTCATTTAAGCTCTATTAGTCTTTAATATTTTTATCTTTTATTATACATTTCCTAATTTTTTATTTTTAAGGGTACATGCCAATTTAATATTTTTATATTTTTAATAAAAAATTAAAATTTTAAATAAAAAATTGTATACAAGGGCCATTCTTCAACTCCTGCTCAGGGCTCCGAATTTCTCCGAAACGATCCTGTTTAGAGATAGCATTTTTTAGTAATAATTCTAGCTATGAACTCTGACTAAATCCCTCCACCCATATCATTTTCCTGAATCCATCTCGATCAAAATATCCTTAGCAATTAGAATCGTAGTCACTAATTTTGATGAAAATCGTAGTCATGAATCTATATATAACATGTTACTTGGAGTCTACAAAGGTTATGCTGGAAGAATTAGGAAAGCTATCGGTGAAAGGATTATGTGCATTCAACTTTTGACTAATGAAATGGTTTAGCAGGGATTATTATTATGCCATATAAAAGAATCCATGTTTATAAAAGCCAATTCCAGGAAAACTTTTACAAAATATTTCAAGCATAGGTTTTGAATTTCAGACTAATCCAGTGAGCCCCTGGGTAATTGGACACATCATTCTCTCACAGGTCTATCACTTGACTATACATAGCATGTAAGAAAAATATATGTAACCCAACATTCGCTCATCATGCACAAGTACAAATTAATGTAACTCCCATGACCTCTCTAAGTGCTTGGCTTAAGAACTCAAAGGCAAAGGTGCCAAATTTCTATCTACTTCAAACTTCTTTTCAATTTATCTTTATTATTCCTCGTTTGAGTCTTTTTAAATAAATACATTATTTAATATACATGTAATACGATATTTAATATTGATCCTACCGGGACGTGATGCGACTATTAGTGGCTGGGCAGTTTGTTCATATCTTGTTTCTGTCATTCTCTTAAGGTGCTTATTACCGATCTTTCTCTTTCTAGTCTCTCTTTCCACTTCTACTCTCTGTTTTCATAAAATGTTAGCTATTTTCATATGACTTGCTAACTCTCGAACATGTAATACTTTCTGAAGTACTTATGAGATGGGCGGTTAGGGATACATTGACTCGGCTGATTGGATTGTGGTACTTTAGTAAATTCAGGATCGTTACTCATTTTTCAAGCTGGTTGGAATTAATGCCATTTTCAATTATATCACTTTGGATTCGAGGGTTCTAGAAGGAAATTACTGGGTTTCTGTCTACTTGGTTTTATTATAGATGCATTTGTGGCATTTATATTTGCAGTGGATGTTTGGGTTACAATTGTGGGAGAGAGATTGTGAAGGAAGGTTGCTACTTGATATCAATCATGTTTAATCAAGCAATGCAAATTACAGTTTTCTTTGGTTAATTTAAGCTTATCCCCAAAGCTTTCTTATGGTTTAAGCTCATCCTCAAAGTTTTCTTATAGTTTAAGCTCATCCTTAAAGTTTCTTATAGTTTAAGCTCACCCTTAAAGCTTTTTTTTGGTTTATACTCACCCATAAAGCTTCTTTTGGTTTAAGCTCACCCATAAAGCTTCTTTTGGCTTAGCGTTAGTTTTGTAATACTCCACCTCCAAGATGTCGACATTACATGATTGTCATCTTACGGGGGAATGTTAGATATATATATAGGTTATATAGGGTTATTAGTTAGTAAAAAAACTTTCATATAAATATATTGTAAACCACATATTATAATTTAATTCAACAGTTTTTGCATTCATCTCCGTGTTCTCTCTTTGGGTTCAATTTCCGGATTATACCGAATTATCGATATTCAATGCGCGGACAAAATTGCCCTCAGCTTCCCACCGTCCATTCTCTCCCAAAATTTAATTTGTGATTTTGCTTCAATTTTGGTGATAATTGGTTTGAGTTTATGTTTTACTTTTAGATAACCAATTAATTTGTTGGCAATCATTTGGCAAATTCTTTTGGTGATAATGAAACTTTTCCGTGTCCCTTAATTTGTTGATTTGTTCATTAAAGTTCCCATTTTTGGGCGGTGTGATAATGACACTACAAAGAAGCACGTGGGATATGATGTGGAACAGTGAGAAAGGCCAACTCATACCATGTCAGACGAGTCTCAAGACTTAAGCCCGTGAGGGGAAATTATAGGGGTCTAGAACTTTTAAGGACCCCATATGATCTTTGACAAGTGGTATGGGTTGATATTTAAAAAATTAAAAAATAAAATGAAGTAAGATGCGTCATAATCACAAAAGTGGGTATTCTGACGCGGTAATAATACCCGGACCCGTGTAAAAACACTCGCCCATGAGATTGATGAAGGCATCGAGCCCAATATCACATTTGTTTTCTTCAGCTCACGTCTCCTAATTATGACAGGTACTATATATACGCATTAATATTTACAAAATCAATAACATGAGAAAAAGCAACTTAGCTACATATATCCCTTTTAATGGCATGCTCCACTGAATACCATGAGGGTATTATCCCATTAGGTAATTTTGTTTTAATCTCCATTATGAGTTATGAGGAATAGTTTAGGAGTCAAACTCATCTATAGTATTATGAAGTTGGTTCAAAACGCCTTTTGCATTCTTGAAATTTAAAAAAGTCTAAATTATCGGTTGATGTTGGTAAAAGTGTAATTGATAACCCTCTTGGAGAGACAAAAACACTTTCACTATGGAGAGTGTACCTTACTCTCTACCACATATAATTGTTGAAAATTCATACCAATAAAGCAATGACACGTGGCATCTAACATAACATTTCAATAGTATTCTTTGAGAAAATTCAGTTTGGTCCCTACTAACTTCAAAATTGACAAAACTAACCCAACCTTTATCTTCTTCTGTCACCACAATCAGTAAACGTTTCAAACCCATTGCATCTTGGTTGATTTTTGCCGCCGGTGGAACTGTCCAAAGCTCTTAAAAGTGAATTTTTTCTATCCATGCCCACCTTTGTCTCCATAATCACAAATTAAAAACCAACCCAAAGTCAGTTTGTGGAATACCCATTCCAAAATACCTCAATGGCCATCAATGGCGGCATTTCAACTTGGGTACAAACTAAAAATGTGGTTCCATCCAACTTGAAACAAGTAATGAGTCATAGAAGCAATAACAAGTTGTTGCTATAAAAAGAAACTTCAAGCAAATTACACCGTTGAAGGCATAGAATGACGTCAATGAACACAATTGAACTGAAATTGAGACCACAATCAGCTAGAAATTGACAATACCCAAAAGTTGATAGATTAGGTCCAATCTTAGTATTTATATTTATCTCTTACACTCCCCCGCACGCGAATGTCACTTGTGTCAACTCAACAATTGGAGCTGCCAGGATTCGAATCCCCGACCTTTAGGTCAACAAGGCTCTGATACCATGTCATGGAACCGTTTTACCCTAAAGTTTAAGCTGATAGGTTAAGTCCAATCTTCATATTTATATTTATCTCTGACAAAAGAGCAGACAAAATATACAGTTCAAGGCACGAGAAGAACACAAATCGATTAATGACTGAAAATTGCGATTAAGACTAATACTATCTAGAAATTAAATTGGTTCAACTTGGGATGAGAAAGCTGAAAATGTAATAGGAAAAGCAATTACGATACCTTAAAACTGAAATTAAGCTAAAATGACAGGAGGTGAAGGCGGTAGCATAAATAGCAGCGGTGACTATGAAGATCGACGTCAATGGCGGCTGGATTTGTTGCCGGCGTTTTATGCTTGAACGGTGAAGATACTAGGAAGAGAAAGAGGGATTTAGCTTTTTTCTTTTAAGCATTTTTTAACTTATTTAGTAATTTTTAAATCAAAAAATATAAATCACTCTCCATATTTTTTCTCTTTCTGTTACAAAAACAATTGGCGGTCATCAATTACACTTTTACCAACATCATATGATAGTTTAGAATTTTTAAAATTTTAGGGGGTCAAGGGACATTTTGAGCCAACTTCATAGAGCTGCAGATGAGTTTTGCCTAGTTTAGGCATTACATGTTTGAGTGTGTATAGTGATAAAATTAATCTTTGATGACGAAAATTCCAAAGAAAAGTGAAATAGAGAACCTAGGCGTAAATAAGGAGGATATCAAGTTAAGCCCGATGGACAAGGCAATGGCTTGTTCCCTTGGCTTGCATAATGATGAGTTAATCCAACTCAAATAATATTTGCCATATACAAAAGGAAAAAGCCCAATTACGTAGTCATTATGAATATTTCGAACATATGATCAATTGGTACATAACAATTAGTCAATTATATACCACAAGTTGAAATGGTCATTTACTTCTCACAAGAATATTCACGAAACATTATGCTCTACATGCACTATTAATTATGACATTCACAGATATGACCACTTTATTGTTATAAAAACACTGTGTGAGGTGCAAGACTACAAATGCTCTAGGCTTCCTATTCCATAACGAAACCCAGCCGTTCCTGAAAAGTATATTCTACTCGAAGCTACTCCAATTTTTACAACAATGGAATCAAAACCATGAGAACAACACAACACCATGTGATTAAACATTTTCGGTGCACTCATTTTGTCTAATTACTTACGCGTATTAAGGAAAATAGTTAGAGAGACACTCTTACTTCAGTATGCGCAGTCACATTTCTATATGCTAGTTGCTCGGCATATTTAACACTTACATTGCTTTCATGCATCTTTATGATAAATGATATCACAAATGTTAAGAAATAGACACACAAAAAGTGACCTTTAAACATATGTATCTTATCATTATTTTTTTGGTGTATTACATGCAAAAATCTTTTCCTAAAGAAAGGAAAGTCGTTAAGAGAGGGAAGAGAAGAGAAACCTCCCCTCTTCGTGATCTTTTAAAGAAGAGGTGAGAGAGATAAACCCCCACATTGCTAATTAGCGACTCTAAAGACCTAGCAAATACCTGATCTCCGAAGGCCAGTCAGCGAGAAAACCCAACGAAACATCAAGAAATTATTTTGCAATGCTATAACCAAACATAGATAAATAATTTATTTTCCCGCACAATATTTTCTATTGCATAATATGTTCCCTTATACAACATTTTACGGTAAACAAATAGGGCCTCAAAGTAAAAGGTATAACGAAAAGTGAAAATCGGTATATCATTTCTGTGCTAAAAGTAAAAGGTATACCTATTTTAAAGTAAAAGTAAAATCAGACTTTAAAATAGGTATATCGATTTTATGCCAAATGTAAAAAAATTGTATACTCCAAGTAAAAAAAAAGTATATTGAAAAGTAAACATTGGTATACTAGTTCTGTACTAAAAGTAATAAATCCTAGATCAAAAATTAAAAATGGTATACTTCTTTATATAAAAAATATAAAAAATGATATACCTATTTTAAACTAAAAGTTAAATCGGAATACCAATTTTATGCTAAAAGGAAAAATTACTATACCAATTAAAACTTCAAAAAAACTTGTCAAGAATATATCAATATGGACTTTGTTTTAAAGATAAAAATGTAACGAATAAAATATTCTAAAGGCTCGTGTCGAAAGAATTAACGATTTAAGAGATATAGTCGGTTTAAATTTTAGAATTCAATCTAATTATAGAAGAGGTAGTGGGGACCATTCCCTTCTCATTTATGTATTATTATGTGGATTAGGATTCTTTAAAGTTGGCTTCTCAACTTTACTGTAAAGTTGTCCATTATCTCTCTTAAAAAGCACTAAAAGAAAAAATTACATACTTTTAATCAAGGCCTTCCATTAGTAATTGAAGGGTTGAGATGGTTTCAACTTTAGAGAATCTTTTTCCATTATTAAATAGATTTATGTATTCATTTACTTTTAAGGACATTCCTTACAATTACCTAATTGTAATTGATAGTGTGTCAAACCACCAAAATAAAACCCTGTAAGAAAATAAAGTAGTTAGTGGCAAGCAGGGGTCGAATCCACGAGGAGCGGAGGAATGCACAAGGATATCTATTGAACAACTTAAGTGTGATCGAGCTCTCTGTAACAATGATTGTGGGTGTGAGTGCAAAATAATAAAAAGCAATAAGTAACGATCGATAAAATAATTCACTAAGACGACTTAGCCGATGTGATGTGTATCTGATCGTTGTCTTGATCACTGGACATGAGATTAGTGCACACCGAGACCGTGATGCTGTTTACTGGGACTCCAGTAATTAATAAGTGGGTGCGCTGCTACCGATCTTGTTGACTTCATGAGCCACCGACTCTAACATCGGGGTAATAAGACTTCCGGGGGGTAATAAGACTTCCGGCAGGCGTGGTTCACTTGTCCCCAGTCTCGATGAATCCGTTGTCACGACACAATTACGGATGACAAGGCTAGATCTACTCTCGATGACTGATGTTACCGTATCCCTCTTTACTCACACAATTACGAATGAAAGTACCGGGATGTTGGTGAGACGCAAGGCTTACCTCGGGCTAGCTAGACCTTCGGTGGGACTCACGGTCTGGACGCTGGGACTTGTGATTCAGTCTCAGTGCAAACTGTTGTATTCAAGCTTTGTCCTCACCGACACCACGATCAAATACAACACTCACACGGCCAAGTCTAAACTAACCTAACCGGACATAGTAAAGGAAGAACACATAAAATATGTAAAAAGCATAATTAACAACTCTTGATAAAAGATTATAGTAAAAGAACAAAACATAAATTAAAAAAAAACAATGAACTGAAATTGCAGTAATATAAATCCAACTGAAAGTACAAGAACAATAAAAAGATGAACTAAACAAAACAACTAAAAGCAAAATCTAAGAGCAAAACTAAAACTAAAGATGGTAGAGGTCTAGGCTATGGCTGCCGTGGTCAACGATAACCAAGCTTAACCATAAGGTAGCAAACGCTAGGGTCTATATAGTTGAGGGTTCTGCGGTAGCCGCCCCCCATGTGGATGAGACTAAATAGGAGTCTTCTTGCTCCTCCATAAAGACTTCCTTCCTATATAGGACTCCTTTCTATCTTGGTCTCCATGTCATTAATGCTTATCCATATCGTGGAGATTTTTGCCAGGTGGGTCCTTGATTCTTGCTGACATATTCCATAAGAGTGTGGATGGACTCTTCGGATCGCTGCTAGGGTCAGCTTGAACCGTCGTTGGGGTCGCTTCGCTTGTGGTAACAACATCGGGATGTCTGCGGGTTTCACCAGCAGCATCAAGTGACTTCAACCTTTACTCAGCATCATCTTTACTTTGCTCATGGGTTCTAGTGGTTGCACCGGCATCTTGGTGATCGCAACGTCACTGATCTTCACTGGGACAAAGGTCGGTTTTGCCAGGATCTCCACGTGTCTCTCTATGATCACGGTGAAATGCTCTTGTTGGAACTTTAGCAGTTGAGCTTATGGGTCAGAGGGGGGTGAATGACACTTAATCACAGAAAATATAGTCAATTTAAATTTTCTTCGGTTCCGGACTTTAGTGAGTACCAGATGCATAACAGTTTGAATGAACTAAATAAAAAGTTAAATTGCACACACGATTTATCCTGGTTCGGCCCCTGCCTACTCCAGTCCCCAGAACTCCTGCTGGGCTTTAATTCACTAGTGGTCTTCTTTACAGACAGAAGACAAGCCCTTACAAGTTGTTACCGAATACAATACCCTTCCCTTCAGGATATACCACTGAACTTATCCCAAGTTCAGCTGAGTCCTATAGAAGCTGTATTATCCGGAAGTAGGATATACCACATTATCTTATCCCAAGACCAGCTGAGTCCTTTTCTCCATGGGATATACCACTCCAGATCTCTCGCTAGATCCTAGAGCTAAGTCCCTATTCAGTCAATCACCCCTGATTGGTGAACTTTACATTTGTGTTTCTTATAAATTTATCTCTAACAGATATTTTACATTGTATTTTTCTCTCGAGTATTTGCTAAATCCTATTTCCATTTAATCACTCTGAGTAACAGATGGATTTGCAAGGTTGTTGATCTTTTGGTGGATGTATCGATGCGAACCAACAAGATTCAACCAACAACTTCTTCTGTTCTCCTTGTCTTCTATTTATAGGTTGGTCTTGAGCTTTGTTGCCGTTGATGGTCGTTGGAGAAGAACCAATCCTGTTCACTGAAGAAGTTTCATCATAGGTGCATCCAGGCCGTAGATTGAGCGGTTAGTCTCAATTTTATGTCTGTTTGATTTAGGGAAGTGTGCACCGGTTGGATAATATAGGACTGCGGATATCTCTGAGGTTTTGCAGATCTTCCTTGTAGCCTTGGATAAGTTTCTTCATTTGACGTAAGCAAGATCCTAAGAAAAAGATTAAGACATATAGCAGCAATAATATTTTATACATACTCCCCCACAATTCTAGGCATATCAGATGTTTACTCCCCCATGATCTAAGCCTAAGTGTTTCATATTTGATTGAAGCAAATTGTGATGAGTATTACAGATTCTACTATTATACTTCTTTTGCTATTATAGATTAGCATTACATGAGGTTCTGATTAAATTGAACAAAGTATAATAGTAACAAGACATAGAAGAAAGATTGCAATAGATAGTTACAAATTGTTACAATGATAATCTATCTAATTTACTTTCTTCTTGAACATTGGTTGCTTGTTCTGAATCTGTTGCTGATCTAGCACTGTCTTATAATGCATTTATTCTTTTACTGGCGTAAAGAATAAGATATTTGCATCTTTAGGATTATTAGAGATCACTCGAGGGTTTGTTGATTTCTATGGAGTCGATCTCTTACCAGATAAAGATTCTGGATCAGATAAGCTCTTCATAATCCAGAGTTGTGTACATTCCGGATCTTCAGCCTTGTGTATTTTTGAGCTTGTTGAGTC
>CAOJBJ012522881.1:0-12032 GCA_948291685.1 Euphorbia celastroides
ATATCTTCTATTTATAGGTTGGGCAATAAATGCTACCGTTGGTGAAGATTCAATCTGGATCGTTGAAGAAGTTTAGACTAGGTGCATCCGGACCGTTCCCTTAGCCGTTAGAGACAATTTAATGCTCGTTTGAAGTAGGGATGTGTGCGCCAATAGGTTAACATAGGATTTTCAGACATTCTGATGGTCTGAACAACATCCTTGTTCTTGTTCAATCGGCTGTGTAGTTCACGCGCTCCGCCATTGGCTTTTTGGTAACTTTGTGTCACTGTCAGCCTACTGTTTTCATCTTTTAGTGTTTCTCTCTTCATTAAATGCTCTGACAGTTGGTGAGACGAATTTAATGTTTCTTGGAGACCGATTTTGATCTTCTCCTGCACACTTAGACATTTGAATCAGTTTGAGTCCGGATCCATCTTTGTCCACGTGCGTCTCGGATCCTTTCATTCCTTGCTGGATTCCGGAACTTCCTAATCCGGACCTTGTTTTAGCACTTTGACTTTTCAGATTTTGTTACTCCATTTTGACTTTAGGATTTTGTTTATCTTCAAACCTTCCTGGAAGTGGGTTGCATCTTTGGTTTGACAGATCTTCTGACTTTGGTAAAGTGGATCGGATCTTTTCTTTTGATGAGCCACTTTCAACAATAACTTTTCAAGTTAAAATGGTAATAGATATAGGCGTTGGTTATTGGAGATTGTTATTAATTATTTTTCGTTTGGTTTTCAATTCTTTAATTTTATTGCAAGTATTTTGATTCTCTTTAAAGTTTCATACGTGTTTTCAGTGTCATTAATTTTAAATACTATATTTACCATTTCTTTACATTTATTTGTGTTTATTTTTGGCTGAATTCTTTATAGCTTGACTAAATAAGGACCAAGGCCAAGTATAATTAATGTGATAACTAAGTTTGAATACAAAAATATGCAAGGTGACTTATTCGTCAATCTTTATGCATAAGGTTCTTTGGTAAGAATGTCACTCATTCCCCTCACTGGCTTAATCAACCATAAGGTTTGTAATTTATAGTTAATGTCGATACTTACATTTGTAATTGTGATCTCTCTTTTCTAGTAGACGTTAAACTTATTGCCCCATTTACTAATAAGGGAGCGGGCAGACCTTTTATATCCAACTCATTATCTTGCAAGGCTACGTATGACACAAACTATTAGATAAGCAATCGCTTCACTTCAAAGAAGAGAGAAGGTATACTATTTACTTATCAGACTATGATATATTTTTAAAGACTGAATGCATCAATAGGTACCCCAATTTTTCCCCAAAAATCATTTAGATCCCCACCTTTTCAAAGCATCCCGCAGGTCCCTCAACTCTTCAAAAGTGTACCTCTCAGGTCCCTGACGCTGATGTGGCGTCCGACGTGTCACGTGTTGAAATTAGAGGCGCGTGTTTACTGATTTGGCCATAAATAAATAATTAAAAAAATAAAATATAAAAAATTAAAATCCAACGGTAACAAAATCCCCATTAAAACCATCGACTTCTTCTTCTTCACCTCTTTTGTAAATTTTTATTAGACCTAACCCCATCAATCCAATCTCTACCGTAGCTTGTTCTTCACGATTCCGAAAAGAAAAATGAAGTAGAAGGCAAAATGGAGGAAATGTTGACAGAAATCGAGATACCCCATTGTCACTGTGGATTAGCTGTAAAATTGAAGGCGTCTTAAAGCGATTCAAACCCGAGGAGAAGGTTTTTTCGGTGTGCAAATTTTGGGGTGAGTTTTGATTACTGATATGTTTAAGGTAATGCTTAAATGTAGTGTTGACAAAAAAATTTGTGAACAGATAAACGCAAATCAAAGGGAATGTGGGTTTTTTATGTGGTTTGATCCGCCTGTAAGCAGTCATCGGCGAGAAGTAGTCAACAATGTGCTAAGGAAACTTCTTGATGGAGAAGATGTGTTTGAAGCTCATGTTGGGAAGAGAAAAGTGATAACATGGTTCATAGTGGGGATTATTTTGGGATTTGTATTGGGAAAACTATAAGTGCTCTTGTTTAAGTGTTTGTTAGTAGGGTTAATATGGGTTTTGTATCTTAACAATTTGTAGTTTCTGAAGGATAAATGGTTGGAAGAAGTTGAAGTTCAGTTTGTTGTTGATTATGTTTGTTTAAATGTGAATTGGTTTTAGTAGGTTGACAGAAGTTGTAAATGTACATATTGGAGACAAAAGAAGAACAACAAGCTGCACTTAAATTGTTTGTACTGAAACAGATAACACAAGTCAATAACAACTAACAGCACTATATGAGTTTGTGCTTAAACACAAAATAGAAGCCTAACAGAACTAACAACACTATATCAGTTTGTGCTCAAACAAAAAATAGGAGCATAACAGAATTAATAGCACCATAAATGTTTTTGCTTAAGTGACCAAAAAAGTTACATATTGCAGTACTAATATTTCCAGGAATTGGTTGTGGATGGTTGCGAGCTTGACAGTTTTTCTTTACTCCTAGTATGCCTAGACACAGGTTAGCTCAGAGATTGGTTTTGAGGGGGAATGCTTGGTTGGCTGTTTGTCACATTGTTTTGCATACTTGTAGCTAACAACCTCTCTGCAGCAGCTCTTTGCCTTTGTTCTGCTGTCACTTATGTTTGAGGAGGAATGCTTAGTTGGGTGTTTGTCACATTAGCAATCTCTTGCCTTTTTTTTGAATCAGCTTGTTTCCTAGACTTTTCAAGGTCTGACCCCAACACAACATTCTTTCCTCTCCATTTTCTGGTGATTGGCTTGAATCTTAAGTCTCCAGTGACATTTGCTGAGCTTTTAATTTATGAACTGCCTGTGGTTATAACTCTGCCTCCATCAGCTATCCCATTTTGCAATTAATATTCATTTTAACTAAGTCCATTATACTCAGAAAAGCATATCAATTCAACAAAATATAACCTTTTGGCATGTCCAACCTGTCCTTTTAGAGATGAAAACTCCATATCCACTTGGTGTTTTGCCTTTTTTCCTACTGTAATAATTTTGCAAACATTGTATACATTTTGATAAATGTGTAATTAAAGTTGTGTTAGGCAGCTTTAGCAGTAAAAGTAAAACATATACTTACCCCAGCTGTCATTGTTTCTCCACTTGTCTTATTAGAACTTGTGTTGGCATGTGAACTTTTATTAGCTATGTGTCCACTACTGCCCAAGCCACTGGATACATTTGGTTGTTCCCATTCTTAGCCACACAAGACAAAAGTTGTCCCTTACAAGCACCTTTCAAAAAACAACCATCAAACCCCAAAAACTTCCTACAACCCTTTCTGAAACCTTCCTTCATGGCATACAAGAAGACATACATTCTTTTGAATACAGGGTTCATATTCTCATCTATATCCACTTCTATGATACAGGTGCTTTACGGGTTAGAGTTAAGCAATCAGTCCTTGTAGTCACAGAGTCTTCTAAACTCAACTCTGTAGTCCTCTGCCATTTCATGTATCACCACCCCCTTTCCCTTCTACAAATTGTTTTTGCCTTGTACAATTTCAGCCTGTCTTTAAGCATATCCTGTATCTACCACACCTTAATAGCAGGGTTGTCTTGTATCTATTTCCTTAAAAATTTGGCTATGAAGGCAGCATTGCAGTGTCTGTTCTTGCTTTGCTTTTCACATTGGTGAACAGGGTGGTAGTTCTTAATGATGAAGTCCCCACTTCTTCTATCAATACTAGAAAAAAGTAGCCAAGGAAACTTCTTCCCTTATTTGCTTACAAAACAACAATTAACCCTTACTGTCTTCCCATCATTCTTTACTAAGTCCACTTGCAGACCCCTCTTTACTGCATAGTAGGTGGTTGCTTCTTTGAATTGCTCTACACTCTTGAAGACCATGCCAAGTTCTCATAGAGGCTCTTTGCAATTTGGATCATAGTGCACTCTGAAATTCCTCCTCTTCTTATATGCTTCAACAGTAGCTTCAAAATCTTCTTCAACATCACTATCAGAAGGCACACTCTCTAGATCTGAACTGCTTACATAATTGTCATCTCCTGCCACCAATCCATCATAAGTGTTCCCACTACCTATGTACTTCTCCAACCCTCTGTCTACACCCACTGGCCCAAGACTAACAGACTTGTGCTTTGAAAGCTCCTCTTTACTCTTAGTAATCTCCTCTCTAATTTTTTTGCTGTAACTTTGAATTTCACAGTCAACATCCAGATCTGCCTCACCACCTTCTAAATCTTCATAGTCTTCATCATTACTATCATCGGAATCTGAATACTCACTGCTCTCCTCTTCTCCACTATAATCCGAGTTGTTTCCACCCACAGGATCAGGTTCCTCTTTGTTGGAAGTGGCTCACCAAAGTTAGAAGATCCGCCAAGTCAAAAATCCGAACAACTCCTAGGAAGGTTTGAAGATAAAAAAAATCCTGAAGTTAAAATGGAGTAATAAAATCCGAGAAGTCAAAGTGCTAAGACAAGGTTCGGATCAAGAAGTTTCGGAATCCAGCAAAGAAGGAAAGGACCCAGAATCCACGTGGACAGAGGTGGATCCGGTCTCAAACAAATTCAATATATCTAAGTGTGCGGGAGAAGATCAAAACCAGTCTCCAAGGAGCATTAAATGCGCCTCACCAACTGTCGTAGCATTTAATGAAGAGAGAAGCACTAAAGGATAAAAATAACAGGTTGACAGTGACATAAAGTTACTTTTCAACCAATACCAGAAGCGCGTAGACTACACAACCGATTGCATTGTACCAGGATGTTCTTCAGACCATCATAATGTCTGAAAATCCTATGGAACTACATTGGCGCAAAAATACCTAGCTACAACGAGTATTAAATTGTCTCTAACGGCTAAAGGGACGGTCCGGATGCGCCTAGACTTAACTTCTTCAACGATCCAGATTGAGTCTTCTCCAACGGTAGCATTTATCACCCAACCTATAAATAGAAGACATTGGAGCCAGAAGAAGTTGATGATTCTTTACAAGCTTTCGAGAGCAAAACAAAGTCACAAGCAATCAGCTTAAAGAATTCAGAGAACAAGAGCTAGTGTCAAATCTGTTCTTAAAAAAACTTTTTAGAAAATTAAATTGTAAACCCTTTCAATCAAAGGATTGAAAATTTGGGACTCAGTTCTAGAATCCGGTGAGCGATCGAGAGTGGTATATCCCAGAAAACGAAAGGACTCAGCCAGATCAGGTGTTGATTTGGTGGTATATCCTACTTTTGGAAGAAACATACTTCGGTAACGGACTCAGCTATACTAGGTGTTAGTTTAGTGGTATATCTAAAGTTCGGAGAGAGTTGTCTTTCAGTAACAATTATAAATAGCTTTTCTTCTGCCCGTAAAGATGAACATTAGTGGATTAAAGCCCAGCAGGAGTTCTGGGGACTAGAGTAGGCGAGGGCCGAACCAGGATAAAGATATTTGTGTAATTTAAATTTCAGTTCATTTATCTGTCTGCATCCGGAACCAACTCGGAGTCTGGATTCGAAGGTTTTTAAATTGCAAATCAATTTGTTTCTGCGAAAAAGGGTCATTCACTCACCTCTGACCTTATATGTATATTTTTAAGGGACCAACAGACTTTACATAGCCTCACCTATATCTTTGGCTTCATTGCCTCAACTAATATTTGACTTCATTACCTCAACTAAGGTCCTCGACTTTACATAGCCTTAACTATATCTCTGAGTTGATCACATTGCATCGAATATGGTCTTCGGCTTTACGATGCCTCAGGTACCTTTAGATTTAAATGTGGCCTCAACTACATACCCCAATTACGTGTCTCAATTACATCTATGGCATTATACGGCCTTGACTACTTCTACAACTCTACATATCCTGAAATACTTCCTTGACGATAAGTTGTCTACAACGAAGTCTTATGAACTTTCTAAACCATAAAAAATTACCTACGACCAGTCATGATACACCTTCCCACGGCCAAAAAATATCATTTACAACTACGTCTAGAAAAACTTCTC
The DNA here is from genome assembly GCA_948291685.1 of Euphorbia celastroides. Taxonomy (NCBI): domain Eukaryota; kingdom Viridiplantae; phylum Streptophyta; class Magnoliopsida; order Malpighiales; family Euphorbiaceae; genus Euphorbia; species Euphorbia celastroides. The sequence goes on from CAOJBJ012522881.1 coordinate 5,977, forward strand.
TATAGAGAGAAAATATTACATACAGTCAGGTACTCCTAACTGCCAAGTCATCATGTGAAATGCCCCCCGTCATTTCCAAGACTTTTGCAATTACTCCTTGTCACTCTGATGACCCTTACACTTTCTTGTCCTAGGCAACTTTAGTGTTTTTATAGTCAATAGACTGTCACTTTGAGGACTTCAAGAATTTCCAATCCTCACCCTCTTTAAAGCATCACACATGCTAAAAAAAATTGATATTATTTAACAAAATAATATATCACACTTACAAACATATTATGACCTAATATATAAATATATTAGCAACATTGGGGTCGGACATCTTGGTAGGCTAGGTAAACATGACCCAGACCCATTACACCACCTAAGGCCCATTAAGAGATCTGAGGCCCATACTAGAGGCTCATCCCTCATGACCCAAGGACCATCCCTGATGCCCATACCCGAGGTCCATAACCAAGGCCCAACCTCACACCTATATATACAGGCCTCCTCCACCAAATACCAGGTTCTGATCTCCCTCTTTCACTCTAACTTCTCTCTCTACTTTACTCTTTCTCTCACTAAGTTCAAGACCTGACTTAGGCATCGGAGGGGTTTTGACTAACCCCCCGATGTCTCTTTCTAGTCTTGCATATCACAGGTCCCGGAAGGCGCTTTCAACATCCTTTACCAATAATTAATTGAAACTCAGTCAGCATAAAGTTATACTAAAACCAATTTAGAAAACAAGAAGTTCATATTAATTTATAAAATTATAAAAAGTCATATTATACATTTTTAAGACATGCCAATTAGTGAAAGACGACACAATTTCTTGGGCAGCCATTATGAGAGCTATGAATTGCCCCTTCCATTTTATGTGATTAAGAGATTAATGTTAGTCAGTTAGGTTCTTCATAAAATAGACTGTGGGATTATGGGCAGCCAATACGTGTGCAACATAAAAATAAAAGAAAAAACAAAGTCATTTTTTTTAGAGATTAATGTTTGTCAGTTAGGTTCTTCAGTAGGTCTTTCACGCCAATTACTTTGCATGCTTTTAAAAATCCTATAGCTAGGTTGCTTCATTGATTAAATAAAACATGGGAAAAAGGAATTGCCTAGCTGCATATAATTGTCATTATTAAAATCTGTCAACGGCGAAGCGATTTACACAAAATTTACCGATGTTTTGAATTTCCATTGTAATCAATCTACTTACCGGGTAACAAAAATTTTTTACGTGAACGGAAATATTTTGTGAATTGCATGATTGAAGACTTTTTCATCATAAAATATCTATACGCTTGATGGAACGCGAAATAGATTCTAATAAAAACATCCCATAACGCTACTTGATGAGATGTTAAGTATAAAGATACAGCAACATCAACAAGATGATAATAGTGTAAGAAAAGTTATTATTATAAGATAAGAAACAAATATAGCAAATAACATTAAAATGTTGAACACAAGAATGATGAAATAAAAAGATACATAATCTAACGAAAATGCGTAACGTTGTACACATGTGCATGGCATGGATAAACATATTTCTTCATTAAAACAGCAGACAATGGATTATCAAAGTGCCCAACTCGTAAACGAGGAGATATGACAACCAGGTCACCCTTCTTCTTCTTCTTGTAGAGGTTCAGTGTTTTTGTACTAAGAAAAGAAGATGTCAGTTTGAGGGTAAAAGTGACCGTCCCACGGTGTAGCTTTTCATTGAGAATGGCATCAGCGATGGTTGCATTGATGTTGACGGACGAAGCAACAATACTAGTACGAATCCTCATTGCTTTCAGACCAATTTTTTCGTAATTCGGTTTAGGGTAGGATCCAATAGGCGAAGAAGTAACAAGTTGATTTCCGAGCAAAATAGAAGCGGACGTATTATGATACCTAACTACAGGGTAATAAGTGGAGTAGTAAGTTAAGAGTTGTATGTGGAAAGTTGCCGTTAAACGAGAGGAGTTGACATTGAAGGGAGCGACAACAACTGAATAAATTTTGAACCTAAATAGATGGACCGGCGGAGGAAGAAAGAATGTAAATCAAAAGGAACAAACATGCTAATGCTACCGCTGGAATTGTTACAAATAAGAACCAGAAGAGTTTTCTGCTCATCTTGTTGAGTTTTCAAAATTGTAAGGTAATTGCTTTTATTTATAGAAGACAACTGCAAGTAATTATAATGGTATTAGGATTTTTATTCTCCTTTCTCTAATTGGATTTGGATTCCTATTATTTCATAATATACCCGTCCAATTTTTTTTTTTTTTCTATATTTTAATGGGTTTGGATTTCTTTTTTTCTTTTAACAGTATTGCGTTAAAGTTAAGCCATAACAGTATTTAGACGAACTTCATCTCATTAATTTTGTTCAAGATTAGTATCAGGTAGATATTCCCAAATCCCGTTTCCTTATAAACCTGAATTATTCCAATATGTTCTTATTGTTGTTCTAATTTAGTTCAAATTTGCAGCATTTTAAAAAAAAATACATACTTCAATTTTCCAAATAAAAATGAATGTTTTATAGTTGAGTATATGCATTTTTATTTTTTCATTTCGAATTGTATATCAATAATTGTGTTAAACAGTTTTTTGCCGGAAATTTTTCCTACCAAAGCCCGCCCCTCCTCTTATGCAGTTCTAGTTCCGCCACTGAACACGAGTTCCATCATGTTTTAAGAACATGAGTTTAGGGATGGTGTGTTTGAACCTCGACATTAATAGCAATATCAGGTGACAATAAAATTGTTAAAGTTGCTGTAGCAAATGAGCAGCAGCATTCGCTATTGGTTGTGACACGGACAGCTAGTCTGTTTCACCCACTCATATTATTTAATAAAAGATATTGTATTATTTAGTTTTATAAATACAAAATAATATTTTCATACTAGTATTTTGAACTGTGGTATGCCTATTTTTCTGTTCAATCCACTCATTTTCGGTCTTTTTATACATTACTATTTTTAATTAATTGCAAATCAGTCAGCATAAAGTTATACTAAAACCAATTGACCAAGAAAGAAGTTCGTATTAATTTATAAAATTATAAAAAGTCATATTATACATTTTTTAGCCATGTCAATTAGTGAAAGACGACACAGTTTCTTAGAGGGACTTGTATACATCGTCTACCATTCGGTTTTATAGTGTACTAACTTGCACAAGTGCCATCACAATACTCCAAATACAGTTATACAAAATAAATAAATTCCTCAAATTAGTATATAATCTCATTTTGCCTTAAACTTTTAAAAGACTTGGATTTTAGACATATTTCTATTAGTTGTAACTGGCCACTTTCTCTTTCATTTAAAGCTAATTAATTGCTTTTTTTATAATATTTATACTTTTGAAATACCGACTTCCCGTACATTAATTAACTATCTCAAGTCATGCATTGCTACTTTTAAAATAATACCTATTTAATAGTCTCCATGTCATAACAAAATATAAATCATTAATTTATCATTGATTACAAAAATATATAATGTGTTTTTTAATTTAATTTTAAAAAAAGTTTAATAAAATTGAAATAAAAACTAACAATATTGTAGTTATTATAAACTAAAATACATAAAATATAAAAATGTTGATGGATAGCACCTCAGATTTTAAAAGTTTGTAAATCACATGACAAAAAGTTTAGAGTAAAATAAAACATTTTCAAATGTGAATTTCTTGAAATTATCAATTACATAAAAATAAAACTTCACACAAAATATATTCACAAAAAAATATTAGATTTCATGGCCATTATTTTTATAGGCGTGAGTGCCTTTCCAAAGCTCGAATCTTTGCTCCGCCACTGACTTAAAGCGATTTTTCCAACCAAGGCACTGCAACATCTTGTATAGGCACCAGCTTAGCTCGGCCCCGTATTCTTCCGGCAATATTTCTTCTCTAATCTCCTCAACAGTTTCTATTCTTTTATCTTCCTTCTTCACTATCATAATCTACATTAACGAATGAATTAACGACTGGTTACAATTATATGATTCATCGAAGCTGAAAAATTGCATGTAAAATGATGATAACATGCCTTTTCAAGGGTTGCCTTATCAAGAAAACGAGCAACGATCTTCCATACACTGATGAAGAACCTCGGCATATACAATATGAAGAGCTTTTTGACAAAACAAAGTCGTGCTTACCTATAGTATATGTATTCTATCATTTGATGCTCTTTTCTCATGTTAAATTAATTTCTACAGGCTAGATTTCGTGTAGTTTCATTTTATTATCATTCACTAAAATATGATCGCAATCCCTTGAAAGTGTTTTCAACCATCTGTAGCTAACTTTAAGGTGATAAGCCAATGCCCAAAATCAAGATACTAATTAATTTGATGGGCTACAAGATCAAGTGTACAATTAGTGCCCTAATTAAATAGTAGGAATGATCAAAATGTATGATAAATTCGAAGTTTTATGAAAATTTGTACAAGCAGTGTATTGGAATAGTGACTATAATGGCAATGATAAACAGACCCTTATTTACTTGTAAAAGCTGAAATGAAACAATAAATCCCTGAGTATCAAAATTTTTATATGATATGCCTTCCAAATCAAGAATAACTACCATCTTCTCATCTCCTTTTTCCTTCCCACTAAGAGAGCTGAAAAACAAAACGGCCAAATACATCCATACCCCCTGAACTTGTCCATTTTTTTTGTCCGGTCCCTCTTAACTCTTAAAAGTTTCTCTCGTCCCCCTGAACTTTGTAAAAGTTTCTCTCGCACCCTTCAAAATCTTTCAAAAGTTTCTCTCAAACCCTTAGGTGCCACGTGTCGACTTCTGATTGGTTTGAATTTTCAAACATGTCATCCAATTAAAAAGTTGACATGTGGCACCTAAGGGGCTGAGAGAAACTTTTGAAAGTTTTTGAAGGGGGCGAGAAAAACTTTTGGAAAGTTCAAGGGAGCAAGAGAAACTTTTAAAAGTTTCGTGGGGCCGGACAAAAAAATAACAAGTTCAGTGGGGTTTGGATGCATTAAGCCAAGCACAACTAATTTTCAGCAAAATACATTAAAGATGAATACGCCACAATAACACAGTCTTCGGAAAGGGGATTTTCATTACATTATCAAGAATATGTTAAAACTTCCACCCCCAAATCATTTGGTTTCTAACTCTAATTTATAAAAGCATTTTGGCTTATGTGCCAAATCCCACACCACTGAATTCATGTGGGAGGGGGCAAATAATTTGTATAAAAGACCTTTAAAGCCTTAAGGCTTTGTATCTCATTCATTTGCCAAACATCTCCTATTGGTAGTTGTCTAATTCTCTTCTTTTCTTTGTAATATTTAATGTAATAAAATATTAATTTTGTAGTGTCTAAGGACGTAGGTAAATTGGCCGAACTTCGTTAAACTTTAAGTTTTCCTTAATTGTTTTCGCAACAATTGGTATCAGAGCTCCAGTTCTAGGAAAAACACAATGCTTTGTGCGACTAGGTTCTAGTCAGCACATCAGAAAATTTTCTTACAAGCAAAATTAAGATTATTGTTAAAAACAACTTTGGAAAAATTTTAATGATAAATATTGTGTCGAGTTACGTCAGAAAAGTTCTGTCACCAAGACGATAAGAGTCTAAGGAAATTAGTTTTTAAGTGAGACTATTGTGACTCCACCAATTACCTGAGAGTTTTTCTAGCGAATACTTGAACAATACTATTGTTAGAAATTTTTCGAAATGGCCGAAAAAAGAGAATTCATCCACGATGAAGGCATCCACATCGAATACTTCAAGTATTTTTCAGAGAGCTGCTGAAGTGAACTCCAGATTGGTAGTGGAAATCTTCGATGGCAATGGACATTTCGGCATGTGGCAAAGTGAGGTCCAGGACGCCTTATTTTAGCAGGGTCTGGACATTGCACTTGAAAGAGAGAAGCCAAAAGATGTGAAAGAAGAAGAATGAAGACCCTCAATTGATTGGCTTGCGGTACAATTCGGTCGTGTTTATCTCGAGAGCAGAAGTATGCATATTGCAAAGAGACTTTAGCTAGCAGATTAATGACGGTATTGGAGGAGAAGTTTTTGAAGAAGAGCAGT
>CAOJBJ012523826.1:0-14672 GCA_948291685.1 Euphorbia celastroides
ATTTCCGAAATTAGATTAGGGTTTTCTAAGTTTAATTCATGACCCTTCTATGATATACAATTAATATGTAATTCATGATTGTATGATTAAACATACGATAAGATATATTATAAAATTATTAAATTTTTTGGTAGTCCAATCGTTTTGGGATTACAGCCGAAACTGTAGCGCCCGACATAAGCAATGGACACCACGAATTCCCACACATGGTATGATATTGTTCACTTTGGGCTTTAAATCCTCATGGATTTGCTCTTGAACTTTACCTCAAAAGGTCTCATACCATTGAGGATAGTGGTCCATGCTTATTAACTAAGCAATCTCCTCTCAACTATCCATGTGGGATATTTATTTTCCCTACATTCCTCCCCTCTTAGAAATATCCATCGAGCCTCCCCTTTACCAATCAACCATCCGCTTTAACACACCTATTTCACTTCAATATGGTGTTTCAGAAATGACTTGATGGATGCAATTTTGGATGATTTAAACGGTCCTCATACTTAGTATCGTGATTTTTGTCGTTCCCCTGAAGCTAGAATGACACAGATTTTTTATGGCAATATTTTTGGCTTGTTATTAACTGAGGAGTGTCAACTAAAACGCCAGAATATTAGAGACAAGGTTCCACATGTTGCTGCCCATTTTACTCGAAGCCCTCAATTTCCTGGTAGAGGTCGAGGTCGTGGTAGAGGAGCGGGACAAACTAGGTGTGGCAACTAGCAACGTTGATTTACTCAATTTCGACTGCCTTTTGGACAACAACAATTCTTTGCCCCTCCATCAACCGTCGGTCAACCATGACAATGTGGGCAGTGGTCCTCCTTCACTCCAACACACCCTCGGTCCACTCCCAGTCCGGGTACACAAAATGCTCCTCTTTATCATTCAAATATCATCTAACACAATTGTAAAGGAACTCGTCATTACCGTCACAAATGTCCACCTTAGCTTCACCAACCCATTCAACCGACCCCACACCAACCCATTCAACCGACCCCACCTACATCACATTTTACCGTCGCCAATCCTGCTGATCAATCGTGGATTATGGACAGCGGTGCTATCCATCATCTCACCTATGATTTAGGCAATCTTAGTCTCTACTTTGAGTACTATGGTCTTAAGGAAGTCCAACTAGGTAATCCCGTTTTCCAATATCTCATGTTGGTCAATCCACTTTGTCCATACCTCACTCCACCTTGATTCGTTCTACATGTTCTATCTTCTAATGCTAATCTTATCTATGTTAGTGCACCCTGTTTTTGTTGAGTTTTTTGATGAAATTTTTATTGTGAAGGACCTCAATCCTAAGCGGGAGATTTTTCGAGGGAAAAATAAGCTTGGTCTCTACAATGTACCTTCGTCGTTGTCTCTTACAGTTTGAGCTCATGTCACATCTCTAGCCACTTGGCATGAACGTCTAGGTCATCCATCGTCGTTAGTAGTTAGTAGTATTTTGAAGAATAATAATTTGTAGTTTAGTTGTCAACCGTCAAGTACTCGTTTGTTTCCAGATTGTTTTGTTAGTAAGAGTCACTGTCTATCATTTTCTTTATTTGATTTTGCCGTGTCTGGTCCATTGGATCTTGTTTGTTCAGATTTATGGGGCCCCGCCCCACTTTTGTCTCATGATGGATATTCTTATTTTTTGTATTGTTTTATGACATATATCATTTGCATAACCTAAATTTTTCGGTGAAAATTTGAGCCTCGATTGCATGAAAGTGTACACCTTACTTTCATTATTTGTTCAATGGGCTGTGTTGCTTGATTTAGTTAGAACTTGACTTGAGAGATGCTTGTGTTACATGTTATCATGAGCTAGTTTTATTGAGATCACTTGAATGCATACATTAATTAGATAAATGGAAAGCACTTGGTTTTACCCTCATTTTAGCCAAACAGCCCACCCATTCACATTTACATAGAAAACCATTTTGAGACTTAACTTTTCTTCATAACACATATTTTAGCTGTTCTTTCACCTTGATTCACCTAAACACTCAAAAGTTTTAGGAAGATATCGTGTAACAATCATAAAGTGAGCAATGAAAAATAAAGACTGCAAGCAAAGTGTAGTAATTTTATAAAGAGACTTTGTATATCCGGTTCCTTGTATTGTTGAAAAGCAAAATGACAAAAAGGATAAAATGAAAAAAAAAAGAAAAAAAGAAAAAAAAGAACAAAATAGAATAAGTTGAGTTAAAGAAGATTATGTGGAAAAATGAAAACTAAATGGTCTCTTCACAATTTATATGTACAGATTATTTTGAATGCAGACTGATATAATTCTTTATTAGACTATAACATGCATATGCCCCTCACTCTTTTCCTACTAACTTACTTTCTAAAAAAAACAATAAAAGTGTCCTATGCATTTAGGAGATATGTATAACTATGTTGGATGTAATTCTTGGTGGTCTTTATTAGGAATAACCAAGTGACACTGACTGTAAGTTTTATCATTATATATGCATTTTTTTGCCTCAAGAAACTCAAACATTTTTTTTAATTTGTAGTCTACTTGACGACAGATTGGATTAGTTATGCAATTTTATAACCTGAATTGATGTAATTATAACTTCAATTCGAAACACTCTATTTCATTAGTACTTGAACAACTAGCTATAGCTATTGGCTACAGTTGGTAATCGAGAAATACTGAAACTAAAATGCAAAAATATTAGATAGGATATTTGATTATGTACTAATTACTCTTGAACTTCAGCATTAGTAGTGTGATCTCTCCAATTCTTTATAGCCTGCAAGACTGATTGTTTCACTACCTCAGCATCAATGCTTTAGTTATGCTCGTCACCCTGCGAATTTGAAATTCATCATATATAAGAAGATGAAATTTAACTAAGTAGATATTATTAATGCTCAAAGTCTTCATTGAATTAGAAATATTAAAACTATTAATCAAGATTTAAAGAGTATTGTTCATAACAAAAGCGGTATTTATGAGTAATTTTTTAAATGAAGTATATTCCTTCTCGATATGTTAAAATCATTCTTATTGGTTTACTAAAGATGTTAGGGAGATTTAACATTATAAGATATCCTAGAATAGAAGATCCATTTAGCAACAGTTCTATTAATATACAAATGAACTAGACCAGTGATATGTGTCACAAATCAAATAGTAAGGAGAAAAATCAACAATTTTCGTGGTGCCAATTAACTATTTTTCATATTATGTCGCTACTGACAAAAAATTGTTATCAAACTTCCCATTTTTGAATTAAGCTTTCACCTTCTTTTTTTTTTTTTTGATAGATAAGCTTTCACCTTCTTAATTTCATTGAGTTGTTCTTTTTTTTTTTAATAATTATATAAACTTTTTGAAGAAGTTAAGTTTTGAACCCAATATTTCTTACCTACACATTGAAAGGTGTATCAGTTGAACTAACACCCAATTGGTATTGAGTTGTTCTTTTAATTGAAATATGCTAGTCTATTTACTGAAAATCATTGCAAACAAATCGGCACCATGAAAATTATTGAACCCAACACCTCTTACCTGAAGGTGTATCAATTGAACTAACAACCAATTAGTATTGAGTTGTTCTTTTAATTGAAATATGCAAGTCTATTTACTGAAAATCATTGCAAACAAATCATGGTACTCAATTTCAGGTTGTTAATGAACTCGGAATGATGAATACGACAAACAACCTGAAAATCAAAATAATAGCCAAAGTAAATTTATGTATGAGTACAATGACATTATTCACCGAAAATCAACTTGTATGTATGTATTTTAAACAAAGTAACTATATATTTATATATAAAAAGAAGACAAATAATTAAGTAAAGTCAAGAGTTAGCGTCAAGCTGAGAAATAAAGGTTACCTAAATAAATTGAAACTGATTCTACATTGCCAGCACTGAACTATAACAAACTGTTTCAAATTTTAAAACCAGATATTTCCCACATGTACTATATACTTTTATAGCTATAAAATAATGATTTTTTTTTAAATAATTATAATAATTACTATTATATAGATTTGCATACCTCTCCCTCAACAGCTTGTAATCGGAAACTATCTGTACATGAAACCCTAGCTTCCAGAACAGTCAGACTTAGTTGCTCAAAAACTTCCAATATTGAAACAAGCAAACCAGGGCAATTTCTTTCTATCAACACGTTTACTAGGAATCCCTTTTCTAGGATTTCCACTGTAACCTGCAAATTAATAAATTAAATTATCATAAAAATTATTAACGGAATTGTACATAAGGATTTGATTCTCGATATCAAAAAATGGTTGAAGAAATAAAAACTAACCGTAGATGATTGGTTTCGAGGATTTGAAGATTGAGCAGCTGATATATCGTGATTCAGTCTGTCAACCTTTTGTTTGAGGTCTTCAATGTATTTGGTTGCATCTGCTATGATTGAAGTGTTGTTCTTCTGCAAGTAGTACGCAACGATTTTCAATATAACCGAAAATCGAGGTTTTATTGTTCGTTATTGATACTAGTGCATCGATTGTAAGTTTGAAATCATACATGTGATTGTAAAAAACCTTATTATCCAACTGTAACATGCATAAAAAAATGTTGAATTTGACAAAAAATATATATAGACATTGCTGGTAAAACGTTTATGTAGCAACAAAAGTCCAAAAGTTTTTCCACATGAACAACAAAAACGTGTGAAGTTTGCTTGCCAAATTATATAAATTAATGGCAGCTTTGTAGCAGTAACGTACAATGATTTGCTTCGCTGCAAACAGTTACTGCAATAATTTTATATTCTGGTATCACTGTTAGTGAAAACAATTCGTATATACGAAGAAACCTTTTTCCATCAGTTTTGATTATTGATTCTACTGGACAAAGAGATGAAGATGAAATCAAAGATCAATCTAATACAAGCACACGGAACAAAAGGATAAAAAAATTGATAATTTTGATAGATACAGAAATAAAACAAAGATTGTTCGAACTCAATTTCATGTACGGATGAATTGGTAGAGAATAAATAGAAATAGAGGAAATGAAAAGCGAAAGAAAGAAATATTACAGAATGAGAATTAGTGATAGAACGAAGAAGTTGAAGCTTCTCTTGCACTACTGCTTTCTTGTTCTCCCTTGAAACCATCTTTGATTTCTTTCTTTTCTTTTTCTCTTTTTTAGTCCTAATTGATTGATTCACTTTTTTTTCTTGTTGTTCTTGTTTTATGGAGTTGTGAGGGAGATATAAAAACAAAGGGATATCAACTCTCAATTCTTTGTTTTTCTCTTCACATGACTACCTCATTTTCTTCACAATTCACTCCAAATTATAATTTGCATTCTGACTGCACTTACCTCTTTGCCCTTTTAAATTTTTTATTTTATTTTATTTTGGAAATTTACGTAATATTTCTTGGACATCAACCACTGTTATGTATATGTGTTTATAAAATATATTTTCCATTTCTTATCCGATTGAAACTTGTTCTTTTTTGTCTTAAATATCAATTTATTTCAAGGTTAATTGACAATTATTGTTTTAACTGTTGGCATGATTTTGCTGGATTAAAATGTGGTTTATATATTGAGAATAAGTTGAGAGAAGAAGATGAAGGTGATATATGGAGACATTATTAGAATACCTACATACGTCTCAAAGGAAAGATATAGACAAGATCACATGAGAGAGGAACAGTTTTTTTTAACGCACCTAATGTGGGAAGTCTTGTTGTTGATTGTTAGAGGTTATGATCGGATGATTCTGTGTGGTGATTTAAATGAGAGGAACAATTTTAAGAAATTCGATCTTAAATTGAGTTTCATGGCCGGTACATGTTTCATATAACTGAATTCACTTATCTTCGGATGACAACTTAGTTGTTAGTTGTTCGGCCGAAGATCACATTGTTGATCTAATCGGCCTGGAAACTTAGTTGACAAAACAAATCTTTTATATATGAATTAAATTCAAGCTAGAAATTGAAAAAGTAGTTTAGCAAGCGTATCGTCCATATCTAAAATCTGAAATCAATGGACTAAATTAATTCGATGAGCTCCTCATTGTTGTTCCTGAGCTAACATAACAATAATTGTATTTTTCAGAAAGCCATAAATTTTAGAGAAAAAAAACAATTAAAAAACTAACTAATTAAGAAGTTAATTATGACAAATAAGGTTTTAATTTATTTGTGTGTGAGGGCTTGCAAAAGAAAGGATAAAAACAATTATCAAAAAGCAACAAATCAGGCAGAAGTATTTTCCAAGGTAATAATAATATGAGAAGACATTTTCCAGAATTTGCCGAAGCTATAAACAACCAAAAAAACCCTAGCTGGCTCTCATCTTTTTCTGCCTTTATTTATTTTCATGAATTATCAAACACTAAATCCCTATCACTCTATTTTTCTTAGATTAATTAAAATTATGGAAATTAAGCTTTATTCAAGAATGATATATGTCCGTTTCAGCTTTTCTGTACTATATAGATAGGAGCCAAATAGTTTGCGGGAAATAATTTACATGTAAGCTGCATCAAAATTGAATAATCCTTTTAAAATTTTCCTGAAATAGTAAAATATGAGAGGTGGATATCATTTGTCACAAGAAATTTTACGCACATTATACAGCCAAATCCTTTACTGATATGATACAACTTTTGGATTTGAGAAAATTTCCAAAACAGCTCATTTTAAATCCAGGATGATAGTAACACAAACACATCGCACAATCTAACATATACTAAAATCTTTGGCAACTTTGATTTAATGTAATTTAATAAAAAAAAATGAAAATTCTGACAGTGTCAATTTGATTGTACTCAATAAACTATGTTAGATATTTCGATTTTGGAATTAGATTTGAAGAAGAGTTGAGAATAGGTTGAAAGAAAAAGATAAAGGGAAGAAGGAAGAAGTCGTGAAAGGAAACAAACAGAGGTTTGGTTGTGAAAATGGAAAGAATCCAAACACTCCTCACAGGGGACTTCTTCTCTTCCCAGCCTTTGTCTTCTCCCCCTACTCTCTCATTTCATGCCCTATCTAATGCCAACTCTCATTTGTTATCGTATCTATTCATCATACATATAAGATTTAATAACTGAAAAAGGATCACGAGAAGATGTAAATGAATCACAATGTATTAGCAATTAAGTTAGGAATGTTTGGCTCCTTGCTTTCAAACACTGTCTTCTCCTTTGTACACACAAACAAATCCAAGTACCCACCTATTCACATGTGTTCCATTATATTATCACAACAAAACAATACTTTCCCCATACATATAGCCTTATCTCTATTTGCTAGAATTATTCATATGTCACTACACGAAATCGAGCTTTTTGTGACAACCCTTTTTGTCACAAAAACAAACAAAGTTGTCACCTATAACGTTATGTGACAATAATAAGTTGTCACATGGTCGTAACGTATAACTCCGTTACAGAAAGTTTGCCTATTTTTCTGATAAAATTGTTGTCACAAATACTGAAATATTTAGTGACAATATTTTTTTAGTGACAACTTTTATTGTAATTGAAAATAAACTATAGTCGTCACAAATAAGACACTTCTCACATATAATATATCCAAGTGTACTAAAACAACGTAAAAACTTAAAAAATCGTCACAATAAGTACATTAATTTGTGACAATAATTTTATGTGTGACAATTAAATTTTCCTTCAATGACAGTAGAAGTTGTAACAAGTGAATATTAAGTGACAATAAATATTTTCACTGAAGATTAAATGATTGGTGACAACATTTTCTTAAACAATCTTGAGTTTCGGAGTTATACATGATGGAACTTTGTTGTCACCTACATAATATTGTCACAAATATCACAATATTTGTGACAACATTTTCAATTAAAACCTTTAGTTACAGAGTTATATGTGACAACTATGTCACACAACTCTTTGTTGTCACATTTGCTTATATGTGACAATTTTTTCTTAGTTTTTGTGACAAATTTGTAGTTTAGATTGAAGGAAGCTCAAACACATAGCAAACCAAAAATCAATCAATCAAATACTAATAAAGAGAAATACAAAGAATACAAAATAATAATCAAAAGAAAATAACAATTAAATACTACAGAAAAGAAAATAAAAGCTAGAGGGAAGTGAAGTGAACTTAAGTAGTTAACACTACACGAAAATTTGCATTCTGCGACGGAATGCTTGCAAGGGAAAAAATTTCCTTTCAGATTTGCTAGATTGCAACGGATTCTGCAACGTAAAAGATATTTCCTTTAAAAATTACAAATTTTACAACACTTAACAGAATTGCAAAGGAAACTGCAAGTCTTTCTAGTGCAGTGTGGTTAATTTTTCCTTCGACTCTCTATTCTCTTTAGTTCGATAATAAATAGTAGTCCAACACTACCAGTTTCTTTACATCTCAATTGCTCTTTTTTTCATTTGGTAACTTTTTTATCTTTGCTATTTTTCAAATATAAAGCTGGACAATTATGCTCATCATAATTTTAATAATTGTTCTTCTGATGGACATCGCTGCTCTTCTGATTGAGGGGTAAACTTTGTCTTACGAGTGACATTCCCGCAAACTTCATTTTTTTTTAACTCTGATAACATTATATGCTATATCACATGCCAATGGGTGCTAAATTCATCAGACTAGTAAAATCTTGCTATTGATTTGATTATTTTTTTGTGGAAGCTTTTGTTATATGATTGCTCTATTAGACATTTGTCCTTTTGTTGTAAAGGTTATTGTGTTAATGAGATTTGTACGAAATTTTACTCTTATTTGTGCTATCTTCTGTGTCTCTTATATCTTTTAAATAGTATTATTCAGATGTAATCAGTAAACTCGTTACTGATGTTGCTATTTTGATGCTTATTTTGTTGATAAGAATTCGCACTGTGGAACAAGATGGGAAGACCATTAAACTTCAAATTGTGAGCTTCTCTTTTCTCTTTTCTTTCAAACGCCTTATATTCCCTATATATGTGTAATCATAATGCAATTTTACATAGGGTGTTGTTGTGCTGTGGAATTTATTGAATCAAACTTAAATAACTTTGATTGGAAAGACTCGGGAGCATTTTTCTGTTAATTCAAAAAGAATTGCTTATGCTTATTCTCTTCTTGTATGCTTTAATTTCCTTAACTTCAACTTAATTATTTGATTTAGGACTAAACTGGTAATCGTATTACAATTCTGTGTTCTAGGCCTCTTTGTATTCTAATGGCATTTTTAGTTTCCTGTTATGCTCTTGCTAGCAAGTACAATTTATTAAGAGCATGTGAGTGTTTTATATTTTTGTATGACAACAGAATTCTACAATTACGAGACTAGTAAAAGAAAATGAATAATTGAATTTGAGATTAATACATTGAGATGATGTGACGGTTTTAGATATTGAGAGGTCAAGTGGAGAAGATGAGAATTTTTGTTTTTGTTAGAATGCGGCCTTTGACCAGCAGAGAAACTGCGAGAAACGATGTGTGTGCGATTGGGAATGCATTAACAATAACACAGTTGTCCTCAAGAGAAACATGCCTGACAGATCAATTGCCCCTACTGCCTATACATTTGGTAAGTTATTCGACTGTATTGTTTTTCTTTGAACTAGAAAGTTGCTATGAATTTATTTATTTGTGGTTTTTATGTCTTTGTTGTTATTGTTGTTGAAATCTATAAAATGATGTCTGAAGCCGATGATGAATTGTTCAGATGAGGACTAATCATGGAGAAACAAAGTTTCACATGAATTATTATCTTATCTTCTTTAGAAAATATGTTAAATTCTATGGTTTGATCTATCAATTAGTTGTTCACGTGTATGTGGGAGAAAGCATAAATCTATGTTTCTTCTTGATTATGAATTTTTTCCAGTTACATCGCTTAACAAGCCTTTGAAACAACAAAGAAAAGGTTCTTCCATCTTTTTTTTTTCTCTTCCTTTGTCTTATGAATTTTATTGCTTAACAGAGTAAGTATTTGAAAGTGAATGCTCCTCAAAACAGTATACGAGGAAGGAGCCAAAGAAATTGTTCTTACAGTCGTTAGTGGCATTAACTGTGAGTATAGTACCTGTATTTCTTGTATGTCTACTTCTGTTTGATTTGATTATCTGTTATAACTGACGAAATGTATCTTTAGCTTTTTATACGGGCAAACAGGCAATGGAAAGACATACACGACAACATGAATTACTGAATATGCCGTGAAAGATTTATATGCCTACATGAAACAGGTATTTCTGAAAAAGTGAACCAAAATCGATCTTTATAAGACTACCTCTTTCCCCACCATATTTTGTGGGATGCAATTTCAAGGAGATTATTTGTTTTGTTGTATCCAAATTATCACAAAGAAAGAGAATTTATGTTGAAGTTCTCTGTTATGGAGATCTACAATATAGCTATCAGAGACCTTAGCACGAACAATAATTCACTTAGAGTCAACGATGATTCTGAGATGAATAAAGTCTTTGTTCTAGTACACATGTTGCTGCAACATAATCTCTGTTTGTAAAAAGCATAAATCTCTTATATTTCATGTTAACAGAAAGGAGTTATTGTTGAGAAGCTTATAGAGGAGACACTCATTGATTGGAACCACCTACAGGTTCTCATTTTCATTTGTACAAGTATTACGATATACAAATGAAGCACAACTATGTTTTATTTCTACTGAATGGAACATAAATTAGTCTTGAGGTTGAATATGTGCAACTCAAAGGAAAACTGGAGAGACAAATATGAATAAGACCAGCTTGAGATCTCATTAAATTATTAGACTGTATTTAGCTTTCATCCTCTTCCAACCCAATTTAATATTTATGCTTTCTTGATTGACCATTTTTTACTGGAATGATCAGACGGTTGAAAGCTTTGCACGTGAATATTCTATTATTGGTTCAAGTATTGAGAAATATTGTTGGAAAATTTAAGTATTTGGGAAATTCGAGGGAAAAATATTGCAAAAGCAGTAACTATGAACATATTTGTATTGATGAAATATTGTGCCTATTTATAGATTTACAAGAGAATAGAAATCTCAAGAAATCTATAAACTAATAAATATAATTCAAATTCTAAACTAAATCAAATTTAATCTACATCAATAGTAATTATTTCTAAGGTAAATTTCAAAAACCTCCCTTGAGATATTATTCTTTTACAAAAACATTTTTGAAGTATTTTTATTTATTTATTTTTTTTTAACAAAAACATCCTTAAAGTTTTAAGGGGTTAACAAAAGACTGAAATTCCGTTAAGACCTGTTAAGGAACTGAAGGGGTAAATTTGGAAAACTTTTTTTAATCCATTTACCCTAAAATGTAACGCAATAACCAATCTAACCCAATAACCCACAAATCTAATTCAATAACCCGCATCCAAACCCAGCCCCGCCGGCACAATCTCGCCGGGAAACAGATTAGACCGGTGAACATCAAATCGACGCCATATCTCGCCGGGAGAACAGATCTGGCCGGCGGAAAACAAATCGACGCCAAAAAATCCCGACCAAAACAGTGTAACCCCTCCATCTCCGGCGAGCATAAGATCTGACCTCTCTCTCTCTCCTCCCTTTGTCCTAACGCCGATACTCCTGCAACGGTGAGCTTTTTCTCTACAAAAAAACTCCAGCGCACAGATTCACAGAAAAAAATCAAAACTTCACCAAGATATCATTTCAATCACGATTTTTGGTCGACTAGTCGGTTCATCTCGTCGGAATCGCGATTTCTGGTTGGCTGGTCAGTTCAGATCTCGCCGAAATCGCGAAATCTGGTTGGCTGGTCGGTTCAGATCTCACCGAGAAACGTCGTTGTCTCGTGGGAGGATTTTGGTTTCTGGTCAGCGGGATCTCATCAGAAAATTTCGAATCTCGCCGAGCTGCAGGGTTTTTCTGGTTGAATGGAGGCGGCAGCGAAAGAGGCCGGCGATGGAAAGGCGGATAATAATGAGATTATTATATGAATGAAAGGGCAATAATGTAAATTAAGTTTAGGTGGAGGGTATTTTTGTAACTAGCCACCGACTACCGTCTCTTCCCTCCTTACTTTCCCTTTTATACTCAATGTAACAGTATTTTAGGTTAACTTTTCATCTTTCTCATTTTCGATACACAGAGATTTCTCTCATTCTTGTATTCGGTTGATAATGAATCAATGAATTCTTGTTCTTTTCATCTTTTACATTTTTGATTTGTTGATATTATGAGATAATGAGAGATGCCGGAGGGATTTGGTATTTCTTTGCCAGAAACCCGATTTTCCAGCGAGATCCCGGTTGCCGGCGCAGGTTATCGGCGGTGGGGTTGGCGGCGGCGAGATTTTGGTCACCAGTGTTGTTGTCATCGGCGAGAAAGGATGAGAATGGTGGGTTAAAGACAGGTTTTGGTTTTTTTCATAATTGGAACATTTTGCCCCTGCCAAAATAAAAATTGACCATTTTATCTGTTGACACGTCATCATACTTAACCCCATGCAGTTGAATTTCAGTATTTTGCTAATCCCTTAAACTCTCAAACGTTTTTTATAAAAAAATACCTTAAAAATGTTTTTGCAAAAGAGCGATATCTCAAGTGAGGTTTTTAAATTTTAACCTTATTTCTAATGAATGAAACATAACATTAGTCTTGAGGTTGAATATGTGCAACTCAAAGAAAAATTGGAGGGACAAATATGAATAAGATGAGCTTGAGATCTCATCAAATTATTAGACCGGTATGGGTTCTCTATTTAGCTTTCACCCTCCTCCAACCCAATTTAATATTTATGCTTTCTTAGTTGACCATTTTTTACTGGAATGATTAGACGGTTGAAAGCTTTGCACGTGAATATTCTATTGTTGGTTCAAGTATGGGGAAATATTGTGGAAAAATTTAAGTATTGGGAAATTTTAGGGAAGAATACTGTAGAATTAATAATTATGGGCACACTTTTATTGATAAAATATTGTGCCTATTTATAAGCTTACAAGAAAATAAAAATCTTAACAAATATATAAATTAATAAATATAATTCAAATTCTAAACTAAATCAAATTTCATCTAAAGCAATAGTAATTATCTAAAATATATTTACTGATTAATAATAACATCACATTGCTCAAGTGAAAAGTTATTGATTAGTTATTGCTCTTAGTTGCATATTTTCTTCCTTCTCTTATTATCAATAGTTTTCTAATCTGTTCTAGATGTTTAGGCTTGTGGAGATAATGGGTAAGACAAAATTACAATAGTTTGGTTTTGAATTGGTTTGAAAAGGAATGAAGGCTCTCAAAAGAGACATTAATGCTAGTAAGGAGAATTCTGAGGTTTCAAAAAGGTAATTATATTACTTATTTCATTTTATATGTTAGTTTCACTCAAATTTTCAACTTGCTTATCAGTCTTTTTTATATATCTATTTTTCATTTTGTGCTTTTACGCTATTTGTTTGGAATGAATTGAAGATCAAAGTGAGATTGTCTTTGTGCCCATTAGATGGTGTTTTCTTCAAGTTTATAATAGAGTATTCTACATCTTTCCTTCGTCAAACTTCCATTATATAATTCCGTTGCAGATCATTAATTTTCTTGTAGTGTAAATTTACTATATCAAGCACGAAGTTATGATATCAAGTTTGCTAAAAGAAAACAAGAAACAAATAAATGATGGAGCAATATTTACTTGACAAAGAAACGACAATGGTTAAACAATACAACTTAACATGGAATCAAACGGATCAAACAAAATAAGTACTCTTAGAAAAAGGCAAACAGAGAGCCAAGTTCAGTTTAGGTAGCACAAGTGTAATCAGACCTAAGACATGAGAGCTCCTGTTGTTTAACATTTGTTTCCAAAGTATACAAGGCAATTGGCTTACATAAACTCATCACAGTATTGTTTTGAGACTTCAGTTTATCAGACTATAATTAAAGCAAAGGAAAATAGTATAATTAAGTCTTTGAATACCGACCGGTAAAATTGAGATCCCACGTTGGCAACCATACCAATCCAACAATAGCCCATCACGACTAATTTTAATTTTCTTGAATAGATAGACTTTATTAAAAATTGGCCATCTTAGAGTCACATGTTTCTTATTATGTATATGTAATAGCTGTTACTTTGAATTGAAAAAAGGTCTGCAAAATTGATTAAAAATCATATCCTTCTTCCTCTAAAAAACTAGTTTTTGTAAGGTAAATAATCGCCTCTCTATCAAAGATTAGACTTTCAGCTGTCTCAGTCTGCTTGTCCTTCAAAAAGATTGATATCGTCATCTCTTTCAAAGCCTGTCAACAGGTTTTTGTAGTACCAAAAGAAGACAAGATTTCCTCCCTAAGCAACCACTTAGTTATATTAGATCATATATGAAAACCAACCTGATCACTAAGATAATTTATCATACATCTTAATATTAATGAAATCTTGAAGGGATAGGAATCACTTGAAAGTTCCCAATTCAATTCACAGTAAGGAAGCACTGCAGGGTTGCTTTGTGTAAGTTCAATTTCTAGTCATTTTTCTCTCTTTAACAACAACAAATTTACCCAATTTAATTATTGCATCGTAATTGAAGTAATCTATACTTATACAAATTACTAAAAATTAGAACAAATACCCAATATTCTAAGCAATGAATTAGAAAAGTTAATGGCATTATCAAAACACTATCACAATTAAGGCAAAAACTCATATCCTGAGCCAAAACTATAGAGAAGTCCTAAATATCAAAA
>CAOJBJ012525077.1:0-10991 GCA_948291685.1 Euphorbia celastroides
GCATGACAACAAGAACGCCTCTCCCACTTCACAAGGATGGTTTTCCCCATTTTTCTGCAACATCATCATGTTCCTTCCAGTAAGGATTGTGGAATTGGGATTGCTTGCAACTTTTGGCAATAGCCAAAGAAGTAACTTTGATGCAGAAACAAAGTCATTACAAACATCCATCAAGTATAATATAGCAGAGAGCTCATCCTCACCAAGCTTCCATTGAATGGAGCTTTTGTCATCAGCAGGAACAGAAGGCCTACTACCCGGGCCAACCTTAGCAGTATTCTTTTCAGTATCCCCAACAAGCTGCTTGACAACACCTAACAACCAAACAGTGATACATCTTTTCTCTACAAAACGCAGTTTTTTCAACTCTTTTGCAATTACAACAATGTCCCCACCATGTGATGTTCTGATCGCATCAGCTGGCTTAAGAGTCTCTCCTTCCACTCCTGTTCTGTGGTGAGGGTAGCTAACCCTGTTGTTGCACACATGACTAGTTGAAGCTCCATGGCTACCCTCAATCCTAGCAGCTGCTAATTGAGCAAGACTTTGAGTCTTACGCACAATTTTTTGCCTACTTTTGGTCACCGGTTTAGATGTCTTCAATGGCATATCGACTTTGGATGAATCTGGCAAAGTTTTTGACTCCTTCTGCGTCCACCAGGTGTCCTCATTGTCTAATATTGGTGATTGACCTTGAAGGCTAGAGCTTCTCCCATCACTTAACTTTTGTTTCTTTGCTCTTTTGCAATCCTCACATCCAGGTGTAGCTTCAACTGAATCCACAGTGCTAGATGTGGATTCAGCGGGCCTCTTAACACTCCCTTGAGATTCATCCATTCCTGTTTCTGAGGAAGCAGACAAGTTAGGAATCTGCAATAGCAAAGAGATAGACGCCTTCAGTCCCTCTATACGAGCATTTGTATCAGCTTTTTTTAAAGTTAAAGAACCGGACCCTAACATAGTCTTGAAGGCTTTTAACTGATCTAAGGAAGGATTGTCCTTAACAGAGGTAAGATTGTGCTTCTCCTTTTTAATTGGTACACTCGATTTGGCTGGATATTGGTACTGTTTACAAAGGGCCCCATGTAACAGCAGGCGTCTCTCATTAGAGTACACATTTATGGCCTCCGAAAGTTCTGAATCTTCTGCAATTTTTGCTTCTTCCAGGATATCTTGAAGGAAGTTTCCAGGAAGTTGCTTCAGAATCTGGTAATGCCTCTTTCTTCTGTCCAGGTCAGTAGCAGGCACATTTGTATCCATAATCCCGCTTATTAACAGCTGTCTTGCATATGACTGGGGATAAAAAATCCCAGACCTAATAAGTTCCCCCATAAAGAGCTGAAGACGCTTTGAACCTTCCCCCTTTTGAACTTCGTGTTGATCAATCCAGCAAACTATGATGTCATGTAGCGGACCAGGGCTCTCAAATACATCCAAAAAACTTACTGTTTTTTCACTTGAATTTCTAGATGAGTCCTCAATATCATAACTGCTTCCTACATGATCCCTGACAGAAGAATTGTGCTGACTGTTGGAAAGATTCTTACCTCGAAACAATCTCTCGTTTTTCCGTTGAGAATTACTTTGAAAATCTCTTAACTTCAGTTTTAAAAGTCGAGCTGCAATATACACTTGAGAGAGATCTTTTCTACCAGTGAACTTCAGATGATGAGGAGCAGCAGTTCGAAAATCACGATAATCACAGGTTGCCCATTCACAAAGGAAAAATACAGAACAAACGTAGGACAAGTTCACAGTCGATATCCACTTTAGTGATGATTTCAGACAAGGATTGACTTCCTCAATCCAACCGTCATCAACAGCTCCATCACAGAAGTTCTCAAAAAGAAAACTGTAAGCCTCTCTAACATCTCCATTCAAAAGAGCTTTATCCAAAGCCTGCACAGCTTTTGCCACACTATGAACCAGATAACCAGGGCATGTAGCCTTTGCAATGTTATCAGATCGCTTCTGAATTGATGAAACAATTTGACCAAAGGAAACAGATTGATATTGAGCATCTAGCCCTTTACTTTTAAACACACTACCAAATCCAGCTGAACTATCTTTTAGCTTTCGGGTTTCATCAGATGCCTTTGACATGAATGCTCCCTCATTTACTGAATAAGACACTATGCTTGGAGGTAAAGGGAAGCAATCTAGGGAAACAAATGTATCAGGAACAGCTAATATCAAATAGCGAAGCATTTCAATAACAGCAGCAGTTGTATAAGCCCTTCTAGAATTATCTACAAGATCTGATCCCCCTGGAGAAGGTTGACTAATATAGCGAATAGCTATTCCCAAAAGAGTGCGAACATATGTTTGAGATAGAACTACAGCATCCAGTACACCATATATTATAGGCAATAGCAGCTGCAAAATCTCAAGCAAGTCCTTTTCCTAGGAGAGTAAAATCCAATTAGGTTTGCGATTATAAAAATTGAAAAAACTTGACATAAATAGGCACTACCTGCAATTGATTGAGGACCCAATCAATAATTACAGAAGGAAGCAGCAGTCCTTCAGAATAGTGCCAATGTAATAGCCGTACCATATACCACCACTTGAAGTGAATAGAAGGATCCTCGCCATTTTGTTGAGCTGATGCAGCTAAAAGCATTTGAGCTGACCTATCCCGGTTGTGAGGAATTCGATGAGAACCATTTCTGGATAAAAGTTCATCAAGGAGTATTTGCAAGTAGTCAACAACATCTTTTGTCCAAAGCTCTGAACGTAGTAATTGAGATTTGTCTGTTGTACCAGTAGGACGAACCTGAAAAGAAGAACCATGGTCTGCTACTGAAACAGTCAAGTATAGCTTAAAAACACAAATATACTTGTTGAGGTTATTCATGAAGCTTTACCTGGTTAAGATAGGTTATTTTGATAAACCAAGTTGCTCTAGGAAGTGGAACATTATTCCCTATCAGAACTTCAAAAAGGGATTTCTTCCTGTACCCATGAGGCACGTGATCCACTAGATGACGCAATCTCTTATGTGGTTGTGATAAACCCTGCAAAGAAGGAAAACAGGCAAACAAAATTATCTGAGAAGCACAGAAGAGGCAAAGATGATGATTGAGGAAGCAGGCAAAGAGGCAATTGTTCACTGAAAAGATACTAACAAGCTATATTCATCTGGGAAAAACAAAAGCATTTTATTTGAAGAAATCCCTGATGCAAAAGAAATTGCTCATTAAATTGAGAGTGAAAGGATATGCACCTCAATCCATTTCTTCTTGAATTCTTCTCCACAAGCCCTTTGCTCCGGGTAGGCACCAGGTTTAGTTAAAAGAGGTCCAGAAAGAGGAACACCGTAGACTTGACCAGCCTGTAATATTGATAAGAAATATATAGTTCAGATTCATCTATCAGATTCAAAACCTAGACACAAGTATGAAAACAATTTTCATTTCCCAAAATATATGGGATTGCAAGAATGTAAAAAGTTATACAGATATGGGAGAACTGGAAAATGTTGACCATAAATTGTCAACAACTATAAGGATAAATCCACTACCTTGCGCTTTTGAGCACGAGAATCATTTAATGCCCTAAGGTATTTTCTCAGTGCCTGCAAACAAATTACCATTTATTGCCAATCAGTTTTAGATGATTCTTCTTTCTTTAACCAGTATGTACAATTAAGGAGATGGATATAGTTTCAATACAAAGAATATTCACCTCTCTGCACTTCGAGGTAACAGGTTTGGAAAAGGCTTGAACCTGAGTCAATGAGATCTCTCTAACTTCCTGAAAACTCATCAAGACAAAATTAATGGCAAGGGCTAATGTTTATGCACAAATAACAGTTCTTTTATAACAAGGACTGTACAGGGAATAATTCCAAGAAAGTAAGACATGACAAAATCAGTTCTATCAAGAATTTTGATATATAGAACGTACAGGCACTTGAAAAGAAATTATATAGAAAAAATAGAGCTAATGTAGCAAAAAAGTAAGAAACTATTCAAGGAGTCCAGGAATACTTAAAATTCTACAATACAATTATACTTTTAGCTTCTATAACAGTTCAGAACTATTCCAAAATTGATATAAGAACAATAACTGTTACCATTTTAAATGGATTTTCATATAATGATGAGCTAACTTTTCCGTAAAAACAAAAAATGCAAACATCTAATTTGTATAGATAGTTGAAGGAAAGTAAGTGTGACTTAGTTGATGTGCAAAATAACATGACAGATACGCATAAACAACAGGAAAATGCCAATAATCCATCACATAAACTGAAGATGAAACATTTGTTTTAAGTTTTTCTCTTGAGCACACAAAGCAAATTTGAAGTCCAGAATAATTATGGCTACGAGTAAAATCGAAAGTATGCCATTAAGTAAATGGCAAGCTGCAGTTTAAAATTGACATCCACAAAATTTTAAAAAATACGAACGACCTAAAAGAATACCTCAACACCTTCAACTGAATCCCTGTAACCGGACTGCACATATTCTCTTGTGAGGGTCTCCTCAGGGCAATTTGGAGTTTGGGGATGAAAATCGGGAGGTCCAAGTCTAAGAATTAAAAAAGCGCAAATCATTTCTAAAAATCGTAACCGGCAGATATACAAAAATAAAAGGCATATAAGAGCGCATGAAAAGCTGTTGTATAACATAATTTCAACCCTCAAGCTAATTTTACCGGGAATTCAGAGGCTCTTTATCACATCTTAATTTGTAAGGACCTAAAGGAGGTTGCCGCCTGCATTGCACAGAACTTTTCAATCAGAATGTTGAAAGTCATATCTTCTAAGGAGACTACAGTGACATGCATCACAACAAAGAGTTGATATATATTCTAAATCAGACGAATGAAAATTAGAAAATGGATTCCTTCCCTTCTGCATCATGCACGTAAAATAGAGATACAAAACCTCCTGGACTCTTCCATGTTGGACAAGTAAAAATATCAAAGCTCATAATATTTTGGACTCTTAACATTGATATCTTAACACAGAAGCCAAGGATACATAAGCAGCCTCAGTCATACTGTTCAAAATATTATGATTCAACATATGAATCTCACGATTCGATTCGGTTCACCCTTAAATCTATTTGAATCTATGGGTGAATCTAAATTCACATATATTGATGACAATAAGAATCTTACAAATCGATTTAATTCTCTCAGAAAAATGAGTCGAATACACAGGGTGAAATGATTCAATCGAATTGGTAGAAAATGAAAAGTGAAACTGTAGATGATGAAGACGAAATTGACGATGATTGAGAAAATGGTTCTCTTTTGATGTACAATGATTAGAAAATCTTCCTTATTAGGAATGTATTTGTATTAGTCTTCAAGTTTAAGTCCCTGTTTGGGTGATGTGTGCTAATTTTTACATTAAATTTGCATGTATATACTAAATATGTTAACACCTTAAGTCAAACATGTTAAATGGTCTATTTTTATTATTTAACCTATTCTAAAAAATCAATTCGATTCTCAGTTCACGATTCACAAAATATGGATTCCGATTCTCGAATGCCTCAGCATTGACAAAGTTATTTGTACATAAGAAATCATGAATGCATTTGCGTCAATTAAAAATGATATAACTTAGCATAAAGAGATTAACTAAAGTGGAGCATCATGATCAAAGAATCTCCATCATAATATTTACACACAATAAGGTAATAAATATTCTATTCGGGATCAAAAATAGAAGCTGAAAAATCATATTACAGAACAAATAGTAACAGGATAACCACTTTACCTGCCGACAGAGAAATTATTTGACAGAGAAGATGAATCAGCCCTGACTGATGTTCCACCAATTGCATTATTATTAACTGCACCAGTGCAGTTGGCTGGATGATACCGTTGCATTTCTCCAAAAGATCAACGGCATACTGCTCCCAGCATCAAATTGCTCCAAGGAGCTACACAACTTTAAACCGCATCAAAGAGAACTAAAGCTGAAAACAAAAGGAAGAGAGGGAGAGGGAGAGAGAAGAAAACAAAAAGAATCCGTTAACACGCAAAGGCAGAATTGATAAGGCATCACCAACATCTACAAAAAAATCCCGAGGCTAAAGAATCATGAACTGTTTAGCTTTCTGTATATTAACATTTTTTCGCGTGCATCTATCTAACTATAAGATGGAATTCTAAAGTCTATCAGAACAAAAATTGTCATTCAAACTCTACATATGAAAAATGCGTATGAAAGAATGCGCTCCTTTTCCAATACTTCAGAAGCTACATTTACGAGTAAAACTCTAGCAACTGTAGAGCAACTACTTGCTAATATCATGGTGGAAAATGATACATCTGTGAGACTTCTACATGGTATATCCATAGACAGACATTAATAAATAAATAGATATGCTATAGCAATTAATTGTTCACTTAAAATAGTTCAACCCAGCAGTCAAAAAAGTTCAATTGAATAAAGAATGTGAAGTATAGAGCGTTTTTTGAGCATCATAACCAACAACTTCATATCAAATCGGAAGAAAACAAATTTAACATTCTGCTCAAATGAAGCTTAATAACACATAATCTTCAGCTTATATCCCGATCCAGACAAGGCAACTAATAATGCAAACAAGATAACTATTATAAAACAAATAATAGATTTGAGATACTAAATCAAACACACCAACTCCAAACGTTACAAAGCGGCATCTGCTATCAAACTTAAAACAAAAGCCCTACAATTAACCACAAATCAAAACTAGGGTTTATACCCAAGCTCAAACAACCAACAGAACGCCAATATTGAGCCTTAAGTAATACAGGAAGCTAGGGTTTTGAGCCAAATTCGTAAAATCGCATCATAACTCAAAAAGTAAATCAGAAAAACGAAATTTGAGATTGAAAGTGAAAGAACAACAAATGCGCAGCCATACCTTGACGGAATTTGATGATTCGGCCAGAAGAGGAAACAATAGGCAAATAAAAATCTGCGCTTGTAGAGAAGGAAATTAAATAAAGAAAGGATCTTTCTTCTTTCAGATACAGTAAACGGGCGTTAGAATGGTCTCGGGCATTGAGGGTTTTGACTCTTTTTAGCTTGCTTTTGATGATTATGATGACGAAAATGGTGATGATGGTTTCTGTAATTGTTTACTTTCTGTGTTAAAATTGAATGAAAACAGGAAAAAGAAAAAGAAAAGATCTAATATTCTATAAACTGAAGTTAAAACCATAATAATGTAAATCTATGAACTTTCATTCCGTTTCTACCCTTGGTTAGCCAAATGCCCAACGCTTGTTGGGGGAGCTAAATTGGGGCCCAAAATGGTGAAATCCATGGCATGCTTACATCTATTGTAACTTAATATTGTTAAAATAGAGAACGCCAAATGGATATTTAGTCCTGAAGTTGGCATTTTCTTTGCAATGCCTTCTTGAATCTGTAAGTGTCAAATAAGTCTCTTGAATTTGGTAAAAACATTCACTTCAACCCCTTAATACCATGTGTCATAATTTGAATGGAGAGATAAAATAAAAAAATTTTGATTTTTTTAAAAAGTCAGCAAATTATAATGTGACACATGTCACCGAGAGGTTGGAGTGAACTTTTGTCAACTTCAGGGGGCTGAAGTGAACAGTTTTACCAACTTCAGGGAGCTTTTTTTAACATTTACAACTTTAGGAGAGCATTTCAAAAAAAGTGTCAACTTCAAAGGGTCAAATATGCATTTGACCAATAGAAAATATTGTTGTTGAAAGAGTGGTTATATTTCCTTTAGAAGAAGATGGAAATGGTATTTTAATTAAGGTGAAAATGGTACAATTCTATAAGCTAATAGTTAACAACTAGTTAACACCGCTCGTTGATCTCGTTGGAGAAAAATTCTGCTAATCGTTCATCACGTTTGTGCAGCTATTTATTTTTCTTAAAGCTATTAAGTACTGGTCACGCAGTAAAGACCTGTAAACCTAAACGGAAAATTAAATTTACATATTTAGATATAAAAATGTAAGTTCGAAATGTGAATCATAATAAGAGAAATTCCATAGAAAATGATGATACATATTTAAGATTAAATTTTGAAAATAGAATATTAGTTGATTTGTACATGATTAAAGATTTTAAAGATTAAACTGTGCTTAAGGGCGGACTGAAAAGGTACGAACAAAATAAAATCCAACTGAAAATGTATAAACTTGGACAATATTTAGAAAACTCTTTATAAAATTGAAATAGGAAAGTAAGCCAATTGCAGAAGTGAGAGCGCATAAGCTCTGAAATTGACACAATTTTGGACACATGTAGATTGTGATGTAGAAATACAAAAAGAAAGTCATGCCAAAAAATGAGGATGTATTTACATTGGGTACAACGTAAGTTGATTTTTTTTTCTTTTTTTGTTAAAAGTAGAAGTTAATAAATTAAACACTGACAATTCATTGCAATCTATGTTTGTGCCATGCTTATGTTGACACATTGGGTGATTAATGTACTTGCGAGTTTGATATTTTTTCATATTTTATTTTAATAATTTTATATAAATTACACTTATATTCATTTCTTTAACTAGGGTTAACTTCAAAACCCATCTTTGTGGTTTGATTATTTCTCAAAAACACCCTGAGGTTTAAAATTTCTCAAAAACACCCTTGAGATTTGCAATCGTTATAAAAAACCCCATTTTCCATCCAATTGCTGTTAAATGATGACGTGGTGAGGGGTATTTTTGTCCATTCCCCATATTTTTACCCATTTACCCAAATCCCTTTAACCCTAATCCAAATACCCAACACCAACCCAACCTTAACCCACTTGAAAGTTGAAACCCTAATAGATCCTCCCCCTCGGCACCGTCATAGGCAAATAGCCGGAAAATCATCGAACTCACCGGTAAACACCGAAAATCATCGGGAAACGCATGGAATCGCCGGGAAATGGAGCAGATCTATCTCGGTTTCGTTTTTCCGGCAGTGAAATCGCCAAAAACCGATTTGAACCTAGTCACCGGAAAAACGTCAATTTCAACCCAAATTATTGAATCTCGCCGGTAATTTTCTGTTCCAATTCATGTTTTCGTTTCTGGGTTGCCGATTATTGGGTGTGGCTGTGGTTGGGGCTGCTGGTGGTTCTGGCGGCGGTGGGTTTTGACCAGTAAAGAGAGGAAGGGAGAGAGAGAAAAGGTCACGGGGTTCGCCGGAGGAGGAGCGATGGGTTTTGTCCGGTAAAGACAGGAAGGGAGGCACGTTGGGTTTTGTTGCGGGTTTCGCCGAAGAAGGAGGAGCGGGATTCGATTTTTCGGACGTATTCCGATGAGATTTGAATTAGACTGGTTTAGGGGTGAGATCTACGGCACAAGAGAGACAGTTTTCCCCGGAAAATGGTGTCGTCGCTGGAATCGCAACATTCCGGCACCGGCGGCATGGGTGAGGGTTAGGGTATGAGATTAGGGTTTTGGTAGACATTTGGGTTAATAGGTTAAGGTTCATGGGTAAAAATATGGGGAATAGACAAAAATACTTCTCACCACGTCATCATTTAACAGCAATTAGATTGAAAATGGTGTTTTTGATAACGGTTGAGAAATTTTAAATTTCAGGGGTGTTTTTAAAAAACAATCAAACCACAAGAATGGTTTTTGAAGTTAACCCAAAATTATTTATGAGGCGAGCTTATACTAGCATAGTTTGTTGATCATAGGTAATTAATGTGTTGAGTCATTTTTTAAACTCGCGCTATATTAATAGCAATTTGTCATATTAATGAAATATTAGGTGTTGTTCCGTTTTTGTAGATGTCTCATATTGATGTATAGGTTGCGTATGATAAAGAAAAATAAACATAAGAAATCGTTTCCGATGTTTTCATATGTAAATTAGGAGTAAGTATCCAATTTTGTAAATTTTTTCAATTGTCGATCTTAACTTTTATTTTTTTTATCAAATGGTTTTCAAACTTCAACCTTCTTATTTTTTAAATGATTAAAGAAATTTTGAAAAATTAGATATTAAATTTAAAACATTTCACTTTTCATATTGGAAGTGCACAACTTGAAGGGTTCACGAGCCTCCTTATACTTATTATATTTCAGGCTAATTGGTTTGATTGTAAGATACTAAAATAAATCAGAAAATAATAGATAAAGCATACATTAAAATTTTCCCAAATGAGAGAACGTAAAATATACAATCAGTAAAAACAAGTTAAGAAATATTTTTGCATGTTTATGCTTCAAAAAGTTCATTGTCAAGTTTTTTTTTTCTAAAGAAAATAAATTTTCACTTTGAGAAAAGCAACATCAAACATTATACTGTCATGCCAGGTTCGATAGTGGGTTTTCTTCATCTATGAATCTCTTTCTTTGGTGACGGTACTGCTAGAGATTTTGGAGTGACACTTTAATTTTATGTTATGTGACTGTTTTGGTTGAGGTGAAACAAATTCGTCTTTGAAGGCTCTTTGGTGGAAGAGGATATTTTTAGCCGTAGTATTTATTTATGTTGTTTTTTCTTTTGTGGTAAGAAAAAGCGTTTGAACCTCTCGGTTTCAGATTTGTTCCTTGCACCGAGGCCTATCTTGTGTACAAACTTTTTTGTAAGCGTGCTTCTCTTTTATTTAAAAAAGAGAGGGGGTGTTTTGTAGGGTAGCGGAGAAACAGTTCGAGACTTCGTTCCTGAAATTTTCACCCTCTCTTTTTTTCATTTTTTTTATCAGGGAACACATCGTTTGAGAGTTTTTTTGAAAAAAAAAGTAAAATGTTGTGTTTTACGATTTTTAGGCACTATGCATATAGTTAAAAGACGGTATTTAAAGAGTTGGGCCTTAGTTGAAATAGGCTTTATGTTTCACAACAGGCCCAAGGTATTCACAGCCCACATGAATCATGCAATGAATAGTCTTCAGGCCCAATGGCCCAAATAAGGTCAAAACGGTCAAATCTTTTCCCCTTTAAGCATTGGGAAAAATAAGTTTTCCCTATTAAATTCCATTCTTTGTATAATTCTCTCAAATTACTACACGTGTCAAATTTTATCTCTTATAAATTACTAGT
>CAOJBJ012525086.1:0-11543 GCA_948291685.1 Euphorbia celastroides
ATCTTGACTAAACATATTGCACTCAACGTAGTAATGAAACTATCAAAATTGTATATATTTAATTAGAAACAAAAGGCATCTTAAACCGTAATAAAACTATTGGAATAGGCATTGTATATAAATTTAAAATTGAAGAAACTGTATGTTGAAAACTCAATGTAATATCGTATAAAAAAACTAAAAATAGGAGAACAAGACTTTCACTTTTGAAGTCAATGCTAGTGATAAATTATCACAATCAGACTTGGTTCAACTAATTTATATAATTAAGGTTCTGTCTAGCATACATATTCGGCGAGAAAATCAGGCGGAAACAATATTTATTAGTCTAACAAATGTAATTAAATTCAATGGAATGAAATAATTTAACAAAATTAAG
Source organism: Euphorbia celastroides (assembly GCA_948291685.1). Taxonomy (NCBI): domain Eukaryota; kingdom Viridiplantae; phylum Streptophyta; class Magnoliopsida; order Malpighiales; family Euphorbiaceae; genus Euphorbia; species Euphorbia celastroides. The sequence continues at coordinate 380 of CAOJBJ012525086.1, forward strand.
AAGCCATACAACTAATTATTCTGGGTTTTCTCCAAATAAATTATTAGGTCAATTTAAATTTGTTCCCTAGTTTAGAGAAGCTCATCGTAGCTTCCAAATAGGCCTTTCTCAAATGTCTCCTATATAACCTTCTAAGCGTGTAAAACACATATATAAAAAAGCTAAGAGCAATGATACAAGTAGCGACAGCAAGCCCTAATGAAGGCGACAAAACGGCGTATAAACCCGTTGCAAAAGCGACCACCATTGCGCCCATGGCGAACATTATGAACAAAAGAGCGGACCGAATTAGCCACCAATATTTTTCCTGATACCCCAGTAGCATCACTATAAAATGGATGAAAACTGATGCCGTAGATAGAACCATAGCTATTGTATCGGTTACCACAAATGCTTCAAATGCTGCAGCTTTGCTCAATATTGCGGTCCCTTGTTGCGGATCATTTTCGTTGCTTTTAAATCCGCCAGGCAAAGTAAATGCTGCTGCGAATGTTACTGTTGCTACGAGACCCGATACTACTAAAAACGAGTCTTTGGATTTCTCGAATTCAGCTAGAACTTTTGCTCCCTTAGGTCCGCTTCTTAGATCTTGTACTTCCCAACTTCCTTTCTTGTTTATGCATATTTTCCCTAATGGTCCGTTTCCTAGATCTTCCATTTTCTCTAATATATTATCCTGCAACAAAAAACTTGTCGATTGAAAAAGTGTGACATATTATACACAATATAACCTTTTGGAGACAACTAAGATTAATGAACTAACCTTTTGGAGGTGTATTTGCTCAATCAAGTCTTCTCTTGATGGAATATTTCGTTTGTAAAATGAATTAAGTTCAAAGTCACCATCATACACAAAAGACGGCAAGGGCGAGAAGCAGCGAGTAAATGCAACGGTGTATTCCCTTCAACATCTATCTCATTTATTAGGTAGAACAACGACGAATTTCGAAGGATTACTTGCAGTGCTTCTGTCATTTTTACTTATCACCGCATAATGTAGCACATTCCAACCTCGGTTGTCAATCAATTCACAACAGTCAAGGCATTTAGCTATGATTGTTTCCATGATCCGAATGTTGCCTCGACAAGCAGCTACATGTAGGGCCGTTCGGTTCCTCTCATGGTCAACCATGTAGGCGGCCGATCTATTTGTTTCTAAAAGTCTTTGCACTATAACATATGCACCGAAACGCTTATTATTTCCATATACACCATAATGAAGTGGAGTCCATCCGTCATTGTCGGCTTGAATTGCCAGTTTCTTCTTTTTCTTAAGTATCTCTAGCACAATTCCTGCCAGAAAATAATTAAGAAACAACTAAGCTTGACAATGTGGCGTAGCTAAAAATTCAAACTAAACAACACTTTTACCACAAACAATCCCAATTTTCGTCACTAAAAATCAGCTTGCGTCTAAGTTGTCAATAAAATTTGTATTCAAAAGGAAGAGATTTGACATGAATAGAAGTCAACAACAAGAGGATAGCTTCCTCTGGGAGAGTTTCCTCACCAAATGCTGATATTTTACAACTAATTAAAACCATGTTGTGTAAAACTCTAAGATCCCCAGTTTTTTGTGACAAAAAATGTAAACCGTTGCTAAAGATAAATTTTTAATTTTCATGATAGCAACAAAAATATGGAAATTATAAGTAAGATCAGCCAATCCGTACCTCTATTTCCAATTAAAATCGCACCGTGCAAGGCTGATTACCATTCGGGCCACCGTAATCCACTGATTTTGAATTATCCAAAATTCCTTTAGCGATGTACAAATATCCTTTAGCAGCAGCCAAGTAGAGAGGAGTTTCTTGATCATTGTTGCCATGGTATGGAAAATCCGGGTCCTCCTTTATCAACAATTCCACCACTTTTTCGTGGTTATTTCGAGCCGCCTCATGCAAGGTCTTGTCTTTCTTTTCATTTTCCATCCTCAGCATTTGTCTCACTGATCCTGTATTGTAGTAGCTGCTCTCTATGTCATCATCTTGAGCCTTGGATAGCTTGATTAGCACTTGGACCGCATCGAAATGACCATATCTAGCGGCGATGTGCTATGGAGTGTCGCCAAAAGTGTTGGTTTGCCACAATAACTTCGGGAACAATTTAACCGCGTTCATCACGAAATCAGCAGATCCCTCACAAGGGGAAGTTAGATGGATGTGCAATATTGAATTACCTTTTGGGGTCACCGGAAGTTGAGCCATTTTTGCACATTTTTTCAAGACGGTTAGATCGCCTAGTGTTGCCATTTCGTGTATTGCAGCATCCATAATGACCATATAAATTAACTACCCATTTTGCTCAACATTGAATCGAACAAACCTACAAGAGTTGTAATAGTTTTTTCAAACTATGAACAATGGAACCTCAAAGTTTTGAATCTCCATCCCTATTAAAATCTATGCATAACAAGGTTTAGGAAAATAGAAACTTACAGTCATGTAAGCCAGGATTATAAGCCGCCAGATGGAAAGCAGTTGTACCCTTCGGACCACTGCAATCAGGTGATTCAAACTTATCCAAAATTAGGAGCGCAATTCCCTCTCTAAACTCATCAGCAGCCAGGTAGAGTGGAGTTTCTCCAATCCGATTCGCAGAGTAAACAAATTTAGGATCTTCATGTTTCAAGATTTCTAATACAACATCCAAAAAATCACCACCTTTAATCGCCAAATGCAAAGCTGTTTCTCCTTCTATGTTTGTCTGTCCTCAGCATCCGTTGTGCTGATTCCTCCTCGAACCCTCTCTCTATATCTCTGTAAATTGGCTTCTTTGACTGCTCGATCAGTGGTTGCACCATTTCAAGATGGCCACGGATTGCAGCAATATGCAGAGGAATGTGGCCTGTATCATAATTCATAACATGTCCGGGCACTGACCAACCACATCTTGTACAAATGTTTTCGACCTCGAGGTTGAAGAGTTTAAATGGATATGGAGAATGGTGTTATTGTTGAAGTCCAGTAAGCGATCAAGAGACCATTGATCGCAATCGCTAAACGCTCCAACTTCGCCATTTATTGCAGCTTTGTACTGAAACTTGTCTATCCTTGTGATATTGTCACAGCTAAAAGCAGACATAGCTACAATGTGAGGAAGACAACTATCAAAAGCAAAAGATGGTACGTATTCAAAGCAATTGTGATGAACAAATTTATGGTAATTTGAATTCAAACCACTAGCTCAAGAAATCTGATAATGAGAAGTTTCGGGGATTCTGCAAATGTGAACATAACATATTGGGATTAATTTATATGACTATTCTGAAATATTGTCAGCAATGGCAGCTGGCTTTAGATACAAACAATGATGGTTAAAGTTTTTGTCTTCTTGTGTCTGCTTGACTTGTTTGTTTGTGTGCAAGTTGGTGCCCTCCTACTGATGGTGGCCAAGTTGCTAATGTAAGTTTTTTTAGGTAAATACTCAATCTTGACCCGAACTCAGCCAAACTTTCAACAAAACATAACCGACTCCTTGCTTAAGCTTGCATGGTGTAGAATAAAAAAACTTACTTTCATGTCTATAAGAGAGAAAACACTGCAAGCTGAGAAGTTGTTGCTAAGGGTGAGCATTTGGGTTATTCAGATCGAACCGAACTGAATTGGTTCAACCAATTTACCGAATTTATATTTTAAATTTTACCAAACCGAACAAAAATTATAATAAAATCCGAATCAAACTTAATTTGAGTCGGTTTTTATAATAAATTAATAATGAAAATTTTGGTAATTCGTAATATTATAATCAAATCGGTAATTGGTTAAAGCAATTCGGTTTGATTCGGTCCGGTTGAACCGAATTTGCTCACCCCTTGCACCCTTAGGACCACACTTATTCAAAATTTCAACCGCTATGTCCTTACTTCGCTTACCGGTCGCCAAAAAGAGTGGAGTTTCTCCATATGTATTAGCAGCGTAAACATATTTTGGATCTTCATACATTAATAGTACTTTCACAACATCCACAAGATAACCGCCTTTAATTGCAACATGCAAAGGTGTTTCTCCTTGTTTATTCTTCATCCTCAACATCCGTGGTGCTGCTTCCTCTTCCGATCCAACCTCTAAATCTCTATAAACGGGTTTCTTCGATTGCTCAACCAACAATTCAACCATTTCCAAATGACCATGACTCGAAGCAATATGTAGCGGAATATCGCCATCTTTATTGGCATGTCTTAACATGTCGGGACACTGGCTGAGCACATCTAGCACAAATTTTTTCGACCTTGTGGTCAAAGAGTTTAGGTGCATATGGAGAATTGTGTTGTTGTTCATGTCTAGTAAACGATCAAGAGTTTGTTGCTTCTAACCACGAAATACTTTGAAATCACCGTTTATTGCAGCTTCGTATTGAACCTTGTCTATGGGTGTGACATTATCATCACTTAATGCAGACATTGGCGAGCTCCAAAAAACGAGAAAGTTGAAATATGAATACTTATAGAAAATAACTCCCTTGTGAATGCCAAAAGAAAGAGATCACATGTATTTATGCAAGTTTATGGAAGATTTTAATCATTTATAGAGTGACTTATATTGTTTAGATTTTGGTTTGATTTATGAAAATAAAAGATCACATTATTTACACAAATGTGGATATATAAGGACGTTAATGATTAATTTTGGGTGAGTGCCCTATTAGATTTGGTACGTGTTCAAAGTTTATTGCATTTCTATTAATTAAGATGCCCGCGATTAAGATACGATAACGATACATAATTTTTTCTATAAATTGCAAATTAATTGGTCAACTGTTAAATAATGGTAAACCATGACTATTAGTTGGCTACAAGGAAAAAATATAATTTAACTGCATAAACAAGTGATTATTTCCATTCTCTTGAATTAATAAAATTATTGTCATTCTCATAAAAAAATAAAATTATGGGTTTGTTTGGCTAAGAATGTATTAATAACTTTTGATTTTCATAACAACTAAATGCAGCAATAATTAACACTTACTACTATTATTTCATAACGACAGAATCCCGCCATAAAAAAAATATTTTACCAATATACAATCATATAAAATTAGATTGGTCAAACTCATCTCCAACCCTATGAAGTTGGCACATATCGTCCCCCGCTTCCCTGAAATTTCAAATGTGTCAAATAATCTGTTGATGTTGGCAAAATCAAACCTAATAACCCGCTGTTGCTGAGGTGGCTGAGAGAAAGAAAATAATGGAGAGTGAATTTGATTTTTTAATTAAGAAAAGAAAATTAATATTAAAAATTTAGTTTTTCTTTTATCTGCCCTTAACATCGGACATTTGAACCTTCACAGAGGCGGGGTGCGAATTGTGCCAACTTTATAAGATTGGAGATGGGTTTGGCCAATTAAATTAATCAATTTATAGTTTTTATCATTTGAGATGGAATATCGATTTGTGGATCGAGATATAAGATCAGTGGATTTTACAAATTCCTGACTAGAAACAATGGAACTTTTTGATCCACCGAACTTGTAATGAAGTAGAGGCCGAAATTCACTTGACTCATACAAGTCTTATTGAAGTGATGAGGTGTTATTTTGGCATCTTTTGGTGTACATTTTCTTAGTTATCGGGGCTTGTTTCCATCGTTTTGGGACATTATTACTTCGTTTTATGTCATTTCGGGTTTTCAAGGTGAATTGGAAAATACTTGAGGATTTGGAGCTTATTTGGAGCATTTCAACGAGATCTTGGTGAGACCCGTCGAGACTCCGATGGCCGCATCAAGACTCAGATGACTTTTTGTGCGAGAAAGAAGACGATTTTGTGATATGGAAGTGAAAGTACAAGATCAGAGGAGTTTTGATGAAGTCAGTGAGACTAGAGCGGACGCAATAATGGTTCCGGTGTTGTTGCTGAGAGCGAACAAGTCCCGATGATCCAAGCCGACCCCAGTGATGATTCGAAGAGCTCAATTGCCCTGTGGTGACGTGTCTCGGCTTAAGCAAGGGTCCAACTGTCGAATCCCCTAGATAAGGAAGATATTTATTGACACCAAGGCTAAGAAGGAAAAAAGTTCTATTTAGGAAGAAAGTCTTTATGGAAGACAAAAAGACTCCTATTCAGTCTCTACTAGTGGGAGGCGGCTGCATGAAAACCCTAGCATTTGCCATCTTGGGGTTACCTGGCTGTTACCTAGCTCTCAGTTGTCCTTAGTTTTTAGCTTTGTTTTAGAGCATCTTTAGTAGATAGTGGAGACTATGCTTATGTGTCGCATGAAATAGACTAGAATATTAATGACTTTGATAAGTCGTAAATTATACATGTTTTTGTGCTCATTTAGCTTGTCTTTTGAATTGGATGCTACTGAATTTTAGTTGAAATATGTTCATTTAGGATAATACAGAGTAATGGAGCTGACTTGAGGAGTTTGAAGCATTTTAGAGGTGTTTTCCACAATCTCAGCAATTAGACAGAAGGTCCAGTGTAACTAATTCCAAACAAGCAGAAAAATACCAAGGATTAAATTACAAAAGATGAAAAGAGGAGCTCATAATGACGTGGAGGTGATGCTTTCAACAATAAAAAAAGAGATGAACATGAGAAAGTGAAAATTAGAAAGTTCTTTAATGGAGGTACAAGCTGTCAACTTTTGCACATGGAAAAGAAGAGAGGCTACATTATTGTTGTCCCCGTTTCAGCCTAAACAATTGCAGATAAATATTTGGAATGATAATGGGCTGTAGCCTGTTGGTGACATTTGGATTTTTATATGATTTGATAAGTTTGTTTAATTTTTGTAGTGATATATATTAGGTATATGTTTTGTGTTTCTTTCATTTCATGGCTTTATAAAAGCCAACGCTTCCAGCAGCTGGAAAAAGAAGTTTGAAATAAAAGTTTTAAGCTTGTGATTGTATTTCTTGTTTTCAACGTGTGTTATAATGGCTGGTCTTCAGCCTTTGTTATATTTCTCTTTTAATGAATAAATAATTTTTATCTTTTGATTAAGGTTTGTTGAAGCTAGTTGTAAAATGTGAGGCCTGTGCTCATCGCTTTTGAATGTCGATTTTCGAATAAAATCAGTTTTCTAAATATTGTTGTTTTCTTATTTACTTCGGACTGATCAATTGACGTTTTTGAGATTTCAACGTACCGTTAATCTTTCGTGTAAATGCTATCATTGCACGTTGAATTTAGTAACAAACGATTTCCTAAGTAATCGTGGTTTTATTCGATTCGATTGCATTTTATCGTGCTATTATAATTTATTGAGTCGAAATTGGTTTTGAGAACTTAATGCCTTTCAAAGACTAAATCTTGTCAGCTACCTACCAGTGAGTTGGAGAATTGAGAGAATTGATTTAGCTATCTATTATCAAACCCGAATTTAGAAAATTACTTAATTTTGCTATTTCACAGTTGAGAAACCAATGAATTATATTTCAAAAATCTATTTGTTTGCCTATAATCGACGTAACTATGCCAAGATACCCTTAATCGAGGGAATTTTTAACATTTGTATTTTTCAACTCTTATTTTTAATATTTTTAGTTTAGACAAAAACCAAATTCGCAAACACCCCATCATATATTTTTCACTGTTTATTTTCCTAATCACCAAAACATTTGAAGTTGATTTTGTTAGTCTACGTGGATTCAACCCTACTTATTCGACACTACAATCATTTCTCTTTAGATTAGTAGGAATTTATTTTTGGTAGTTTTGACCTCCATCAGATATTTCTATAGTCTTAGAAATGAACAATGTGATTTTAAAAGTGTGTTACATTAATTAGTTCATTGATGTAGAAATTTATTATTAAATAATAATAAAAATAAAATTTCTACCAATAGAAAGAGTTTTTTTACAAAAGTGTAATTAAATGATGGCTTTTTGTCATTTTAAGGGCCTCAGCTATTCTCGTTTTGGCAAACTCCTCCCTCAACTATCTAATTCAACTAAGGGCCTCATGTTGACGTGGCGTCCGACGTGTCACGGTTTGAATATTCTGACACGTTTGACTTTTTCCGACAATCAAATTTTCAACCAAAAATCAACCCCCAAATCAACCAAATAAACTAAAATCAACTAAAAATCTGAACCAAAAAATCTACCAAATGTCTCGCCGACAGCCACTCAACAGAAAATGAAAAAAAAATCAGGCAACAAGAAATCACGGCAACCAAAATTTCAAAGAGCAGAAATCAAAACAATAACTAATGTTGTTACCATTCTGTAATTTACAAGCAGCCTTTCCTTTACACCAACAATCTTCTTCTAAAATCTTGCGTCTTCTTCCTCATTCTCTTCACCTCGTTCTGAATTCGACAAGCACAAGAGTTGCATTAGCATATCAATTTCATCGATACCAATAATTTTATCTTCAATTGCAATCGGATTATGTTGTTTTTCGGAGATATCTCGAATAGGGGGAAATTGGGAGTAGATATCCGAGTGAATGAACATCTACGGACCTAGAGATTCCGTCGATGTGTTGTTAGTCTGTATATTCGTCAGTGCCGGAGTTGGAGTTTCAAGCTTCAATCTTTTCTCAACATGCGCATACCGGGAGAGAGGAAGTGAATTTTCAGACATAGGAACGGGAAAATATGATTTTACCTGCTTGAGGAAGGAGAAAAATTTGGAGTGCGGCGATGGTGGTCGCATTTTGGATCGCCGACACGGTGTCGCCGCCGTCAGTTCGTGGGGTGTTCTCTCGCAAAAGAGGATATCTACTCCCAGAAAGAGGCGTAAAAAGAGGATATGAATTTTGTAAATCAATCTTCATTGTTCAATGTTTTTCTAATTTTTTATTTTGTTTCTTTAAAAAAATGCCACGTGGTGTGAATGAATTGGTTGGAAAAGTAAACCTGAGGTGTTAGCGAGTGTGCCACACACGCAAGGGTATAATTGGTGGAGTGGTGCGGAGGCCCTTAGTTGAACTACTTTTTGTAAGTTTAGGCCCTCACGTGATGATTTCGATAGTTTAGGGAGGATTTTGCCAATTCGGAAATAGTTGGAGCCCTCAAAAGGGCATTAGGCCATAATAATTAATTCGATGACATAGTTTTTTATTTGATTGTTTATGTGTAGAAAATTAAATAGATTTAGTCTATATTTATTGTGTCAAATCACTCGGGAGAGAGAAAATAGACTATCTAGTGTAGCAACATTTTTTAATTTATAGTCTATTCTTGCTTATGTGTCAAGACTATAGCAAGACTAGACAATCTACTACAGATGGTCTTAGTCTTAGTCTTAAGTTTTGCTCTTAATTGTTTTCGTTGAGTTCATCTTCTCATTATTCTTGTATTTTCAGTTGGATTTATATTATTCTTAGTCTATTACAATTCGGTTTATTATTTTCTTCTAGTTTATGTTTGTTCTTTTGTTTTTATTCTTCACCAAGATTGTCAATTATGCTCTTTACATGTTTAATGCGTTTTTACTTTATCATGTACGACTAATTTAGCATAGACTTGACCATGTAAGAGTAGTATTCGATCGTAGCATGTGTGAGGACGAAGCTTGAATACAAAAGTTTGCAGCGAGATTGAATCACAAATCCCAACTCTATCATCTTTTTTACTATTTCTAGCACAACCCCTGCAAAAAACCATAGTCCTCTCAATAGCTAATGGAAACACAATAATCTAAAGCTAAATAATGTCTATTGTAGTCCATTTCTACATAATTAATCACAACATTGTTGAATTCGAAGGAATTTCGAACAATACCTCGATTGCCACTCAAAACTGCAGCATGTAGAGCTGTTCTGCCATTCGGGCCTCGATAAGCCTCTGAAGTGCAAGCAAGCAGTAGATGTCTGACTACATACAAATACCCTTTCTCGGCAGCGAGGTAGAGTGGAGTTTTTCGGTCCTCGTTGGCAAAATTCAAACAATCGGGATGCAGTTTAGCTAACAGAATCAAAACTTTTAGGTGATTATTTCGGGTTGCCTCGTGCAAAGGCGTGTCTTTTCTCATATTCTGCATCTGAAGCATCTGAGATGTTGCTCTTACTCCGCTCTCTACATCTGCATGTTGTCCCGTTGTCAGTTTCAAAAGAAAGTTCACGATACTTGATGGGGATATCTCTGGACCGCCTCAACAACCCTTCAAGGCGCCTCAACTACAACCGCCTGGATTGCACCCTTCTGAAATGAAACCTTCTGAAGTGCTCCATTCTCAGTCAAGACCTCCTGGATCAGAACCGCCTGAATTGACTTGCTACCTCAATGGTGAGCCGTCTCAAACGCACCCAGCTGGATAGCGACCTTCTCAAGCGAGGATGTCTCAACCTCAACATCACCCACCTCAACAGACCAAACGTCTCAAGGAGTCCAACTGACCGGTCAGCCCGACATTTCTGACAAGTCAGTCCTAGGATTGCGACCTATCAATGGGTTGTTGACCCAATGAGTAGATGGGGACCGAGATCCCATGAGATCTTGGTGATGTTGACGTTTTGTACTATTAGGTGTCAAGTGACTTTATCTTATTAGCTATATATTTTGCTATTTGGGTATAAATACCCCTTATGTTTCTTTGTAATGGAACTTTTATGAATCAAAAATACAAACTTTGAGATTTTCTCTCTTTTGAGTTTTTCAAACCTTCAAGTTCAGCTTGAAAACCTTCTAGAAAACTCAGTTTCCGACGAGTTTTAGCTCGTGAAATCCCTCTTTGTTTGTTTTTAGGTTAAAATCCTTATCATTTGGTATCAGAGCCCAAAGTTTTCCTTTGGAATTCTTCTTGAAACCACGGTTAACCAAAAGAGCATTCAAGAACGTGTCGAGACGATGGAGACGCAAATAATGAAGTTTCGGTAAGAGCTTCGAACTGAAACTCAAAGCTTGAGAGATGCCATCACCAGAGGTTTCACTGATTTCCGGCGTGAGCTACTCGGAGTTCTTCGTCCTCAGGAAAACCCTCCTAAAGGAGGAGGTGCTCAGAATGTTTCTCCATATGAGCAGCAAGACCGCCTCAACCGCGGAGTTGCAGAGGAGATTGTTCCTCATAGACCTCCATTAACGCCACCACATGTTCATCTGAGACATCCAGCTTATCAGGTGAGGCACTGTGAACATGCGAATGTCGCCAGATTGTGGAAACGTGCTCACTGGTTTTAGACCAAGTTAGACCTCTTTTGAAGCCTTGTGTTTTAGGAGTCGCCACTTAATTAAATTATTACAGGTCAATTAAGAAAACCCTAAAGTG
>CAOJBJ012526344.1:0-14206 GCA_948291685.1 Euphorbia celastroides
AAAAACTTGTTGACAAATCTAGCTACAGATTCTTTGTTCAACTTCATTTCAAGCAAAACACACATCTCTATTTTATTCACAAGACAAATCTCCCTAACTATCCGTTGCTTAAAAGGCTTATTCAAGCCTCTTACATTCCATATTAGGAGCCCCCCCATGGAAGACGGTATTGGATTTAGTTCGCGAGTTAACCTTATGCCTTCGGGGAGTAACCCATGGTTCCTCCGTCGACGCAATCAGAACTGGAGTCCTGCTGCCCCTGTCCGCTTATTCATTTGTGCTTTGCTTCTGCTGAAATTGTATATTGAGAGTTGGAAGTGTTTAAAAAACTGTAACTGGAGAGATGCGTTGTTTGACTACAAATTTGCGGTTGAATGAAGAGTTCTTTTGGCTTTCGGTTGATCTCAGAAATGCCATTTACACTTGTATTAAAACAAAGGAAAAAGAAAACATGTTGTTATGAGTAAAAGCAGGCCAAGTAGAAACTAAACAATCTAACAATAACATGGATTATTACAGGTAAATCACCGAAGGTTGGATATAACTATTCAAGTTAAGTACAAAAAAAATCTAAACAGTTCTTAATAAGCATGAACTGATTGACATTATTTAAGTAGACAAATTAAATGCAACGAAGTATGATCAAATGAAGGGTGAACAGGCAAAATCTTAACAGGGGCAATGACGGCAGTCAAAGCTAGAAGTATATAAAAATATCAAAGGTTTCGTGTTTGACCAAACGTCTTCTAGAAACCAAGTGACAAGTGTCATATAAGATAATACTTCTAAAATAGGACTCATGATACAACAAAGTATAATAAGAATTGGCATCAATAGAGAAAGTTGGTAAAAGCTGAAATGGAAGAAGAGGGGATAAAGCAGAGAAGAATAAAGACAAATGGAATATGGATGCACATTGCAGAGAAAGGAAGTGGCCCTAACTTAGTGATTCTGCTGCATGGGTTTCCAGATTCATGGCGCCACCAAATCCATTTCCTTGCTAGAAATGGATTCCACGTGGTTGCTCCTGATTTGAGAGGCTTTGGTGATTCTGATTTCCCTCTTTCCCCCTTTTCCTATTCTTTCTTTCACCTTGTTGCTGACATCTTAGGCATCCTCGACCATTTTGGCCACCAACAGGTTCTCCTCTCTCTTAAATTCCATAACTCTGAAAATTGAAATCTGCAACGGAAAAGAAATCCCTTGCAGATTTACTCTCTTATTTAATTTACATTGATAAGATATATTATTTTGTGGATGAATGTGGATCAAGCAGGCATTTGTGGTTGGACATGACTGGGGAGCCACCATTGGATGGCATCTGAGCTTGTTTAGGCCTGATAGAATCAAAGCGTTCATTTTAATATCTGTTCCATATTTTCCTAGAAACCCTCATGTCAAAGTCACTGATTTCTTCAATTCAATGTTTGGCGATGGCTTTTACATCTGCCAGTTCCAGGTGGACCTTTTAACTTCTATGCTTCTCTGACAGAATTCATTCAGTACTAAGAGCACTCTTACACGTGTATGAAGGAACCAGGCAGGGCAGAGAAAGCATTTGCAAGATATGATTACCTGACAGTGATGAAAAATTTCTGCTGATCACAAAGACCGATTTATTGGTAGCTCCAAAGGGTATGGAGATCATTGACTACTTGCAGACACCAGTGAAGCTTCCGGATTGGATTACTGAAGAGGACTTGCAGGTTTATGCTGACAAGTTTCAAGAAACGGGCTTCACTGGTGCTCTCAACTACTACCGTGCTATGGACCTGTAATAATTCCTCCATGTTTTCACCATGCCCGAATGCAACAGACCCTCCGAATTTTCCAATCAAGTTTCGAAATTTCCAATTAGCCGCCTAAACTTGATAAAACTACACCATTCCGCTCTTTCAATAAAAGATGGGAAAAATGGTGCAATCCTCTAAGTTTAGAGGGTTAATTGGTATTTTAAAAATTTTAAGATGACATACGGCAGAAATTGCCAAGCGCAGTGCATTTAGCCTTTCACTTATTATTAGTGTCCCTCATTTGGATGTGTCTTATACAGGAATTGGGAGCTTAGTGGGGCATGGCAAGGAGCTAAGATAACAGTTCCTACAAAGTTGATAGTGGGTGACAAAGACATTGGCTTTGAGACTTATGGTGTAAAGGAATACGTAACAGGCGACAGCTTCGAGGAAATTGTTCCGAATCTCGAACAAGTTGTTATCTTGGACGGTCACCATTTTATCCAGCAAGAACAACCTCTTCAAGTTTCTCAAGAAATTCTCTCATTTCTAAGTAAATTTTAGCGAATTCTCAGTGTTTTCTTATGAACAAGTTTATAACCGTTTTTTTTTTGGTGTATTTTTGTGCGATAAATTACCTCTGAAAGATACCATTTGAGTTTACATGCATATTAGTACATCCACATTTCTCTTTACAAGACTTACATGATGTGCTAGTAAATCTTAGTTAACATTTCTCTTTACCACAAAGACAAACTTCTCGCTCAGTTCGTAAATAACAGAACTTCAAAAGCACTGCCAATGTTTTTCAGCATTTATTAGTCAAGAGAATTACAATGTGACAAAAAATCCCAACACCCGAGCATACAAAATTTTCTCAGCTGACGGGGAAAAGCAACAAGCTGAAGTTCTTGTAGGGGCGACATAAAAGGCAACCCTGACCTGCAGAAACTAAGCTGGTATATGACAAGTCTGACATGCGATATCTACAGTTAGTTTCCCAGTTTCCTGATATCATGAAAGATGCACTTGACATATCTCCACTTTACTCCATACCAGCTTGAGCGAGCACTGCCAGGAAACCCCGACTTCTAACTGATGAAGCTTTCCATATACAGATATTTGTGGTGAAATTGTCGACCACAATTGGGCTTCTGAACTCTTTGCTCTATGAAATGAAATAACTTATGATTACACTAGCTGAAAAGTAACTAATGAAGGTAATGTTCGAAAATGTTAATCATTGCTTCTAGTCAATTTCAGAAACTTGAGGACATTCTCATAGACAATAAATGTTATTGAAGCAGCTGGGGCATTCTTCAACATGTTAGGAACGATCCCCTTGTAGAAACCTCGAAAGCCTTCAAACCTGAAAATGCCAATAGAGAATAAGCTACACGTGGCATCAGATGAAATCAATACACCAATTTGACCACAAACATTATATTGAAGTCCACACCACTACGGCCATCTCAAGCAATGCATGTGCAGTGGGCACGAATCATTTCTGAATCTCTTATTCATTGGAAATTCAGTTGAATTAAATTTGGGTTGCAATCGCCATAAAAACATCACGAGTTAGTAAGTTTCAAGTTAAGCATAATGTTTCCAGTTGCGAAGGTCTCAGTCATTTTAATACTATAACTCCTCAGTTTGGAGGAAATCCAACTAATACCACATATTCATTTTTTAAGTTTTGATCAGCTCAATATAGATCTACCAGTTGCACAAAAAAGTACATGGAATAGCATGCCAAACACTCAAGAAAGTGCCATGCGTTGTACAGTTAAAAGTCCTTTGCCTGAACCTGATGGCTATATGCAGTGTTAAATTTACACCATGGGACTCCATCAAGGCTCCACTTTAAGCTCATCTGTTGTTGCTTTATGAATTTATTAAGAATCAAGATACAAAATGACATCTTATGTTGCATATTTACTGCGGACTGAATCTTACCAAGAGAAAGAGAAAACAAGAAGTTGTAACTATAAAGAAACACTTTAGAAAGCCAAGGTTTTAAGCTAAGTAGAAGTAAGACGTAGTACATGCACAAGTTGCAAATCTGGAATGATTGATGCAAATACGATCAATGTAGGGTGATTAAAATGGAGGAGCACTAAAAAGAGTATTGCGTCGTGGATGGATATCATTGAAAGTGAATCAGAAATTACACAAGATCGTAATTAGACCTTCCATGCTCTAGGACAGAAAACATGGAGCGACTGAAGTGTTACATATTAAAAGAATGAGTGTGACACAATTGAGGATTCTTAGATGGATGAAAAACATATAAAAGTGGGTTGAACTAGTGCATCTGACAAAAAACTGTCCAAACACAAGTTGAGGACAAGTTGAGAGAGAAGATTAAAGTGATATGCAGATATTCAAGAACTATGGATGCTCTAGTTATTAAGAGTGAGAACTTCACAATCGAAAGGGTGGAGGGAGTAGCAATACTGAGATTACATGGAGAGAGAAAATTTTGAAAGATTTATGTTGATTAGAGTTTCAAAAGGCTTGGTTGTTGTTGAAGGTTGCAAACAAAATTAGGGCCTTCCAATTCAATATACCCTCATTCCTCATAAGAATGAGACCCACAGATGAGAGATAACAAGTATATTCATTAGAGGCAAAAAAAAGTCTATTCTGACCTGGCAGTTTCCTTCACAACATGCCAGCTATCCATATATTTTGGAACTCCATCGACACTAGGACGTTGCTGCAAAAGAAGATCCCATATTGAGGTCATTCATAACTAAACAAGCAAATTCTGCCAAACCAATAGAAAAAAAGTTAACGCCCTTCAAAAATTGTAGATACAATCATATTATGTCCAATATAGTTGTGGAATGCATCGGAAAAGCTTGGTTTACTTCGAAAAGTTTCAAATTTGTTCGTAATAGGAGAACCCAAAAGAAATATGACAGACTTCTTAGATTTTAAATACCCTTGGAAGGGTTTCAAGCTACAGAAAGTTTTGGAAAGAGCATACAATAAAATAGATAATCATACCTGCAACCGAGCTCGAATAACCTGGGGCAGAAAAATAAAAGAACCAAATCACCCAATTCATTAGATATAAGAACAACTGACAACCAAAAGCTAGCCATTAATTATGAACAAGAATGCAACCTGAAAAGGATATGTTACAATCATGGCAGCAACTTTTGAAGAACCTCCAAGTACAGCGTAATCAACTGAATTCTGCATTAAGAGATCGATAGTTAATATTGCAAGTTGCATCCAAATTAACAATTATTTTTCGTTTTGTTTGCATGCTGTATAACAAAAGAAGTACCTTTACCAAGTTAACTAAAGTAGCCTTAATATAAGGATGAATAAAATATAGGATCAAATACTTGACAAAAAAAGCAATGTTATCCTTAATAGTCATTTACAGCACTGAAGTTGACTTTTCTTATGATTTTCAGTCATATATGATCCTAGGCTAAGAAGCAACCCAAAAAAGTATAAAAACCCTATAGAGTATTGGGTTGGGTGGAAATCAGAGGGATAAGATAAGGAATACATGTATTTTGTCGTATAAATGCCATCAGTCCAAGTCAAGTATTTCTCTAGATTGTCTCTGTTATGCACAGTAAACAACTTCTCAAGCATAGAAAGTGTATCTCACTTTGGGGTAATCACACAATATCGATTTCATGGGAAACTAAAACAACCCAAACAAAGGACCTACCAGATGATCATCAAACTATCTAGACACTACTCCGAAAATTCAAATGAATATCAAGAGGATGCCCACCAATAAATCAGAATTGGAACTCCCATTACTCCTTTGATTTGATTTATAGTCAACAACAACTTTTCGAAGTTCCTCGTATACTGTAAACTGAATAGCTCCATGGGAAACCTGCTGAAGCAGCAGAAAAAACAGGTCATAAGAAATGTTAAGGTAACAAGCACCAAGATTATTTACCATGGCTGACACATATTTTGTATAATTTCTTGCAAATCCCTGGACCCCGGTACCTATCTGAATTCACCTTCTAGGATTATGCCCGCAGATGCCACCAGTTACATATCAAATCTGTTTTATTTAAATCTGTGTTTAAGGTATGTGTGTGCATGTTTACATACATACTTGTTTGGATCCTTTGTATTCCGTTGTATAAACAACATACACCAATTTCAGAGTCAAACATTTTATTCTTTGATATAATTGGCAGTAGCGTGTTTTCCTATTTACCTGCTAACTAAATATAACTCAGATAAATATTATAAATTAAAAATGGATGAGACTACTGTACACCTAACCTATAAGCAAATAATTTAAGTAAAAAGAAAGAAAAATAGTTTAGCCAGTTTTAAGCAATAAACATTACTATGAGCATCCACATATGTGAAATGATAGATTCACGAGTCACAAAAGAGAAAAGCATCTTAGCTAATTCATAATAAGATAAAAGAAAACAAGCTAATACTTTGTGAAATTAGAAACCTAACTATATGTACTGAGATACTATATAAAGTAACAAGATCAGGTTAAACAAACAGAAAGTGAAGAGGAATTTAAGTAACATACCAGAAAAAGACTAGGAACAAGACCTTTATAGAGTGCACCCCATCCTTCTTCTCTCATTATGGTTCTTAGAGCATCTGAAATTCAATAACAATCACAAGAGCAGTGCATAGATGATAAGTACATTAACAACAGTCTTGAAAAAATTTCAATAGGGAGAAAGTCAAATTCTAAGAAGTGAAGAACGGTTGATTGAAGGCGTATGAGTAAAATAGGTCTGCTAAATAGACAAGTCATAGAAGCACAATATACAAATCTTTTATACAGACGATGCTATTTGGCGAGTTAATGCAGTCAATCATGTCACTTGGTCTAAAATATCATTCGTGTACCTCAACTTATTAAGGCTATATCTTGTTACAAAGTCGAGCAAACCCTTTGTGTTAGTCTAAACACATTTACTCCTATTTAGTAACTTATACATTCTTTTTCAAAAAATACAAACCCCTTCTCTTATATATCTTTCCAAGCAAACACCCACTTGAAAAAATATATGATTACCAATATATGAACCAATCGAACCAAAATGTATCCTAACTCCTAAGAGAATAAATTACTAAGTAACTGATAATATTTGGAGCCAAAGTTTATATGACTCACTACGAAAAGCATATCCCAGTGAGCACATTAATATCAAGTTGTAAGATGCAGAGCAAACCATAGAGCCCAGCATATGGCCGAGTTTGATGCAGAGGAGTCTGAAGCTGCAACCTTGTTTTTACAAGCCAAATAGGATTTGTACATAGGCAAACCTGAGAAAATAGCAATGATTGGATGGTGTCACTATGTCACTCGAAAATAGCAGAAAAAAGGAAAAAGAAGAACGAAAACTTCATTTCAGTACACCAGATGGAAATGTTAACAGGTCATAATACAGTAAAACTGCTTTGCTTTGCTTTCAGTTTCTTAGTTCTGCTGTTTTATGTGTAATTTTTTCTGGGTTTGTGACTGAAAGACCTCACATTTTGAGATTAGTAAGCATGTTATCCTGTAATCAACGGCCAGAAGGCAGAAATGGTTTTCGAAAGAGCAACGGTCCAGAGAGTGCTCGAGTAATGGTTTTCGGGTGCTCTGCCAGTCTTTAGGGTCATGGGTTTCTCTTACTATCTTCAACCTTTCAGGGAATTTCATTTTCGGGGAAATCCCTCAATGTCTCGGGCATTTGTCGTCTTTGAACTCCCTCATCTTATCGAACATCAGACTCTCTGGCGGAATTCCTTTTTCCCTTTCGTCTCTAAGGCTTAGCAATCTCGACCTCTCAAATAACCAGTTGGTCGGTCCAATAGCCGAATCTTTATCGCTTGAGGTGTTTCGGGATGGATTTGAAAGGCTAGCGGTTTTCGTCTTAGTAACCGAACCACCATGTATAATGTATTATTAAGTCTATGTAGGGTTTCTGAGGTTAGAGTTAGGCTTCGGAACCTTGAGAATCGAACAAAAATGTGTTTTCGGGTCTCGGCTCGTAAGAGCAAAAAGAACAATTTTTGCCTTGTAAATGACTTTTTAGATAACGGTTGCAGTTATTATCTTTTGTGATCAATCAATATCATAAAGTCAATTCCATAAAACACTTATTTTCATCAGTGCGAATCTAATCTGATTTTTTGTTTGCAGTCAGTTTTTCTAGTGTATCAATTTACTTGATGATCAAAACAGTAGGATTCCATTTACTAGTGAGATACTAGTATGTAACACCCCGACATAAACCCGAAAAAATGTCAGAAAATCCCATGTTTAAAATCAAAATTATTGACATTGGGCTCCATAGACGAAGAACCATTGTTAAGATCGTTAAATTTGAGCTCATAATCCGGAAAAAAACGGTTCCCATTTCCCCCAAAGAACGGTGAAGGATTAGCAGCTTCAACCAGCAACTTGCTAGCTTGTAATTCAACGTTCTTCTTTAAATCCATCAATGCCTCCTTTAGTTGATACAGTTCACTCAACCCGAGTTCTTCGATCGGATTTTCCCACCAAAACATTTTCTGTCCGCATTTTCGAACTTCATCCAACGCTTCTCCTTGTTTCTTTTCGGCTTCGAGTTAGTTCAAAGTTTGTGTTAGCTCCATGTTTAGTTCATTAACATTAGCATTTCTATATGCTTTGATGAGTTTGCCCGAACTAGAACTCGGTTGAGGATTCGGGGCGAGAAATCGGTCAACTATCGAGTCAACCTCGGGAAAGCCAAAGGAAAACGCCTTATTAGCCGGAGAAAATACTATTATAGCAATTTCCACTCCGCAAATCGTGCAAAGTTCACTCGCCTTTTTGAAAAGTCCAGATCGACGTTTTGAAAATGTGACTTGGAGATGATTTTTCTTCAGAATTTCTTCCATGGCGATCTTTTGGCGACCCAAACTCGACCTTTTTCCCATTGTTGAAGCACTTTTGATGCTTGGAGGGAAACATTTTGTGAGGTATTTATAGTGTGAATTTCCCACCATTATTTTTCAGTGAAAATAATAAATTTCTGTTGATTAACCGGAGATATGTAAGTTACATAATCTTTTTATTTTAATGTATTTTGATGATAACATCTGTATTGCACTCAATTCTCAAGTTGGCATCATAAAAGAAATATTTTGACCTTTAAAACTCAATGTCAATGCTTGAAATTTTCAACAGTTACAGATACTGGTAGTTCAATTACAATAATGTTTCTATCTGATAGTAATTATTGATTTCTTTCTTCAAGATTTCAGTAATAAATTCTCTCGTATCTGAACATAGCATTGCGTGTTGACTTATCAGGGTTTAATTTTCTTTTCTTCTTATAGCTATAGAACCCTGTTGATATTAGGCGAGACCAAAAATCCAAAAGAATCGAACTCAACCTCAAAATCGAATTAAATCAGAACAAATTGAGCCAGACCAAAGCTATTTAGTTCGGTTCTCGATTCTATTATTTTATGTTTTGTGAATTCAGTTCGGTTTTATATTCTTAGGTTCAAAAATTGTATACACCGAGAATTGAACTGAAATATTTATTTTGAGATTAGTAAGCATGTTATCCTGTAATCAATGGCCAGAAGGCAGTAATGGTTTTCGAAAGAGCAATGGTCCAGAGATTGCTCGAGTAAATTGTGATTTCAGTGTATTGAGTTCAAATGCAAGCCTTTCCGTGTGTAGAATCAGATGTTGATGAATTTGATTTAATTGTAATTGTTTTCTTTAAGTTTCACTTTTGCTAAGCTACTTGTTGTGGAGGTGACACTGATATGAATACCGTCAGTGATTGGTCAGTAGTCTCACTGGCTTAAAAACTCGAATGTCTATTCCAAGAAGAATGACTAGGGACAGATGTTAATGGTTCTCGGGCTAGTTAGTCATACTAGAATAATGATTAGTTGGTTAACCTTTTGTAGCTGAACAAGGGAGGAGAATTGTTGTCTGGCTAGTTTAGCTTTTTAGCTTTATCTCTACTTTATTATTTCTAATATGTTGTATTTAGAAAGTTCATGTATCTTAATCCCATAACTCATAAGAGTTTTCCATTACAATGTGTTTTTTTCCAATAATTCTGTAAAAAGGAAACAGTTAAAGCAATGGATAGCAAGTAGCAATAGCATTAACCTATTCTCAATGAAAGTACATCCTACACCTAACTGTATGGAGGTTCAATTTCCAATCAACTCCATGAAAATAATTACAGGTTCCTTGAGCACTTATTTGACCCTAAATTCTATCCCATCACTGATTTTCTATTGTACTTTCAGTTATGTATTTTTCTAATGTCGGTATGGAGAATAAAGTATCTGTATCCTTGTTAATTCATGTTTCTCGTAATTCAAGATTCAAGATATGGATACTTCTTCAAAAAAATAAAAAAGATACAAATACTTACTAATCCTCCAGCTTCTGCGGCA
The DNA here is from genome assembly GCA_948291685.1 of Euphorbia celastroides. Classification (NCBI taxonomy): domain Eukaryota; kingdom Viridiplantae; phylum Streptophyta; class Magnoliopsida; order Malpighiales; family Euphorbiaceae; genus Euphorbia; species Euphorbia celastroides. The sequence goes on from CAOJBJ012526344.1 coordinate 10,140, forward strand.
GAAAGAAGGTGAAGACCAGGGCTCAACTCACTTCCATCTCGGTTCTCAGAATACCTCTTTTTGGCTCTTCCATAACTAAAAAAATATTAAGGAAAGAAACACCAAAATCATTTAATACAATAAAGGATTCCAATCACACCTTCAATAAAATAGATATACCAATCTACAAAACAATTTTAAAACCAGACAAACCAAAATCATTTAATACAATAAAGGATTCCAATCACATCTTCAATAAAACAGATATACCAATCTTCAAAACAATTTTAAAACCAGACAAATACACAAGTGAGCTTACAAGTTACAACAAAACACCGCATCAGTATTCTCAACTCAATCTATCAAAACTGACACTTACAAGAAAAAATATAAACTCCATGAAACTGTTGAACCAAGCACTGACGGAAGAAAACCTGCATAAAGCCCTTTGAAACCCTGCAATAAAGAGCATCAAGTTGTTAGCAACATTCTAGTGTGTGCAAACATGGATTCAACAAAGTGGAAGCTCTGTCCAGTACAAATAAGCAGCAACCTTGCAGTTAAAAGGGTGAAAATTTTCTTATTTACAGCACCCAGGAGATCTCACTGCAAACCCATTTTCTTGAAATAGAGTTTCAGTCCTTCATATTCCTATTTGTGTCAAATGGATAAAGTTTCAAGTGAACAAGCAGAAAACTCAAATACTGCATGCTTGCCCAAATGCAGAGGTAAATGAAAAAAGCAACCTAATTCTGTCTTAAGGATTCAAAGAATTACTTAAGATTGCATGCCTCAAGTTTAATAGCTAACTAAATATTTGATTTGCTCAGCATGAGAGGTCTAAAACCTGAAAATGTTGCTGCTTCACATAGTTTCCAACAACCACTACGCAAATATGAAATAAACAGTGGCTATTCAAATCTCATATATCAAATAATAAGATACAAAAGTCTACACTTGTATATAGGTTAATGCAAGACCAGTCCAATATTGATAACCAACCACTTTATAGATTTGTAAGCTCAAATGTTGTAACTTGCAAGTTGATTAGATAGCTAAAGTAGGCATGTCATTTATATACAGTACTATTACCGTAAATACTTTAAAAAGAGCAATTTAAAGTAAGAACGAGAACAGTTTGGCTTTGAACTTCAAACTCCCTTATCACCAGTGTTGTGTACTCACTAGGATTATATCATCCCAGTCAACTACCAGGAATATATTTGAAGAAAGCATTGGCAGGCAATAGCATAATGTAACTCCTTGCTTCATCATACTTATAAAGCCAATTTTCCTTAGGTCTTCCATGCTTGTTTGAATCTTAAAATGTGTTGTCGCAAAATATGAGATGTTCTTCATAGATAATATACATTGAACACATTTGGCACAAAGGTATCGAGCTAATCAATAAAATACAAAACCAATCTCGGGTTCATTTGTCAACTGATCAATTTTTTTGATTAAACACCTGATTTTCTAATAAACGCAAGATATAATCTTTCTTGATCGTGCCATTCTAGATTTCCACCACCCTGGATAAATGTCCAACGTTTCTAAAAAATTTCATTGTCATAACAAAATAAAGCACACCTCTTCCCTTTTATCTTTGGTTTTATAGTCATAGTACCATAATATACTTCAAACCTAGCATAATATATCAACTGCATTGTAAATTCATGGAAGGTGGATTAAGTGAATCAAACTTAGCACAAAGGAGTTTATCTAAACAGGAAGGTTCTGTGGGGAAGTTTTATGGAAAATAGTAATGGAGCTGAAGAAGTTTATCTCTTTCTCAAAATAATCAAATTTCATATTCAAGCACATGGCTTTCTGCAACTACAGAAGGCTAAAGTTTGATATTAGCAGTTGCAAATCAACTTAGAGTATGCCTTATATATATAGAAATTGAATCTACAATCCATGAATATCAGAAATTAGAAAGGCATACCTCGTAGCGACCTATTGCCATGATTGCGTGGGCAGTATTCTTGTAGGTTGGAAGATTGGAAAGCCGGCCATCGTTAACTATGGATCAATGACATAAAATGAAGTTGAAACAGGGAACATAAAGGGAAATTGCAAATGCAAACAAAGAAATATATAAATTTGAAGAAGGAGAAGACCTTGAAACCTAGTACGGACGACGTCGAGAGGGTGAGTGGCGGCGACGGTGGCGAAACCAGCAGCGGCGCCGGCAACGGCGTTCTGCCATTGCCACTTCGATTCAGACTGGGACTGAGCCATGTTCCGGTACAGAGTTAGATTCAGTAAAGCAGTTGATATGAAGAACAACTGACTGAATTTCACGGCCAAACTCCGTTGGCCGCCATAGCCCCAACTCAGCCCCGGTCAAAGGCTTGCTATCGATTTGTTACTGCTACGGCCACCAAATATAGCAGCTCCAACCACCAAGTTCCAGCAACACTGAATTTTTGTTTTTATAATTTTTTTTTTTAATTTTATAATTATTTTAAGAGTTAATATATATTATTAATATGTTGATTAATTAATTTTATAATTATTTTTTATATTCATTTTGTATTATGTCATAATTTAATGTAAAAATTTTAGAGAATTTGATATTGTAGTAACATTAGATTATAATGTAAAGTAATATTTGATGTAGAATTCAGCGTGTTGTGTTGAAAATGACATGCATATCAATATACTTTTATTTTGAGGTATTTATATTTATAGTAAATTATATGTTATTTCTTTTATTAACTAGAGGGTTGTGTTTAAAAAAAATAATAATGAATAAAAAGTTTAATATTAAATTATGTCACGAAATGAGGTAATTGTGTTTTTTTGTTATGAAATTTTATATGTTAATTAATAAAATTATATTTCATCATATTAATGCAAAATTTGAAAATTTTTCGAGGAATGCTTTAATTGAAATGATAATAAATGTTAAAAGAACTATAAAAATAAATAATTTTTAAAATTTCTCAAAATTTGACGTCTAATCCATCAACAATATTAACAAATACAAGAGTACTTAATTAATTAAACTAAATTTTGTAAGTATTTTTTATAAAAAAATATTTTTTTGTTATATGTTTGCAAATATTTTAAAATTATAGACTTTTTCAAAAAATAAAAAAATAAAAACTTCATTTTATAATTGAGTGAAAAAATAAGACATGTTTACATTTATATGAACAAATGATCTATAATTCCCATGCCTATTATTAAACTCTCTTTTTCAGTTAATACTTCTATAAATAAAAGTAAAAATGCAAAACTTTTAATTTGGTCGAAACTAATTTGACTCTTTTCTTTTCAAACAGCAATCAATTAGATTCATGTGAGCTTCAAAACCATTGCAAGTTTGGATTGGATTTCATATATGATTCTCATTATTTTTCTTCCATTTTCTTATTTTGTATTTTTCTTTTTTTTTTTTCAGTTGGATTGAGGTTTAATTGTTGATTTTCGATCATATCAAAGTTTTAATTTGCTTGATTTTCGATTTTTCTATTTTCTTAATCTTGATTTTCGATCATATCAAAGTTCATTTGATTTTTAAAATTTTCTGAGTTTGGGCCTACAAAGTTTAGGTGTTTATGAATCCATTTGTTTTCAGTGCAATTGACAGCTAATTAATCTCACATTCAATTTCAATAGCTTAATCAATTTCAATAACAAATTTTAAGAAAGTGACTGAAATATGAGATTATGAGAGTGAGAATATATTTATAGGGGTAGATGGTCGTGACTATATTAATTAAAGTCACTGGCTTTTTTATTATTTGATACGTTTTTTTAATGAGTAACACGATGATATGTTCATTACAAAACAGTTTCTCTAGTTATTCGGATTTGAAGAAATTTTGAACATGAATTATAAACTGATAACATTATCAGCAAAATCCGTCTGAGACCTATGTTGGTCTAAATACCGGCTGAACGACATTGTAACTTAGGCCGTGTGGTTATCTCACAATAAGCTTTGTGGAGGCCAAAACCAGCACAGTAAACCGGGTCAACCTGGCGTAAGTAGGTTGAGCCGGATTAGTGACTCCGTATCTAGTTAGGAAGAATCCTAATTATGAAGGAAGTCTAAAACGTAAAGAGAGTGAATC
>CAOJBJ012527017.1:0-19644 GCA_948291685.1 Euphorbia celastroides
GGACCAACATTTACACTATAACTTCTAAAAGAATCATTTACTTGATCATCTAGTATAAAAGCGACTATGTATATGTCTTTCTTGTTTTCTATGTACAACCTCTCTCTTTAGTTTATCATTTGCATTATTTATTTTTATGCATACATTGACTTTTAAATTTGGAAAAAAATATGTGTTTTTAGATTGTATAGACAATAAACCAATTTTATTAACATGGCTCATTTAAGATCGTAAGCTCGTGAAATCGAGCCGTGTTTGCTCATGAGCTCAAACCAAGCTAAAAAACTTCAAGCTTGATGAGCTTTGAGCTGAGCCGAGCTCAACTATTTTTATTTTCAAGTCGAGCCGAGTAAAGGTAGGTTCGGTTCCGGTTCAGCTCGTTTACAACCCTATCCGTAGTTATTAGTGTAATATACTTCCACAAACATATTAAACTGTTTCCTATGCTTCTTAAGTTTTTCTTGCGTGAACATTAATTTATCATAAAATATTAATCGATCAAACCACGTACCTCCGATCTATGATAAAAAAAATCAAATTATAATTATCCATAACATATAACTTTTTATATAAAAATAACTTCATTTTATTATATTAGAATAGGGGCAATATTGTCATATAGGAGTGCATCCCACGCAAAACGCAGTATCCATTTTAGCTCAATAGCACTTTCACCGCCTTCACCGCTTAACCTCGAAATCACCATTTCTAAATCGCGTCTTTCTTCGCCGTCGCCGGTAAAGATCTCTCCTTTCGTCCGCCGCCGTCAATTCCCTTCTCTTTCCTTTTTCTAACGGTACCTTTTTTTCCTCTAATTCGCATATTTAATTAACCTCTTTTCTCAATTAGGTTTTCGTTTGATTATTGTTCGTAGATCGAACCATTGATTCGGATTCAAGCATTTGATTATGGGTTTATTTTGTTTGTCTGTGAATTTTGACCCTCTTTGTGTTTTTTTGATAATTTATTGGCTCAATTTTATTGTGGATAGTGGATTTCCCTTTTGATTTTTGATTTAGTTTTGTATCTCTTTTACCTCTAATTCGCATCTTTAGTTAATCTCTTTTCTCAATTAGGTTTTTCGTTTGATTATTGTTCATAGATCGAACCATTGGTTCATATTCAAGCATTTGATTATGGGTTTATCTTGATTGGCTGTGATTGTTGACTCTGTTTGCGCTTTTTGATGATTTGTTCGCTCATTTTTTTTATTTTTGATTTTTGATTCAATTTCGATTATTCCTCAGCTGAAATTTCTTCGATTCTTACATTCGATTCCCTTCGTTGATGTGGAAATTTCAGGATCCTTTTGAAGATTTCACCTTTTTAGAGGATTAATACTATTAAAATAGGATCAGTGACTATTATACATATTTTTTATGTTTGCTGTATTGTTTGTTTTGATGCTAGTTAGTCCATCATGATAAATCCTGCAACGAATTCGGGTCCAATAGATTGAACCAATGTATTTCAACTTATACTCAAATCCTTTGAATGGTGTCTTGCAAGAATTTTGCGTTATGATGCTTAGATAGTTGTATTTGATTCGTTTTGTCATATTATAATCTGAATCTGCAGCATTTAACCCTTATCCATCATCAATAACCGATTCATTTTACCCAACCAAACAACAGAGACACCGAAAAACCATGGTGAGAGCATACAAGCAAGAGCATGTATACAAGCACCCCTGGGAGAGGGTAACTTCAGCATCATGGCGAAAGTTCACCGAACCCGAAAACAAGCGAATTCTCTCCCACATCCTAGAAGTCGACACATTGAACCAGCGGCTCGATTCTAACTCGGGCAAACTCTACACCACTCGAGCCGTCACAGTCCACGCCCCCGGGCCCTGGTTCCTTAAAAAGATAGTGGGCCAGGACATTTGCCACTGTGTTGAAACAACTGTTGTGGATGCCAAAACCCGGTCTATGCAGATCAAGAGCCGAAACATTAGTCTTCAAAAGTTCATTGAAGTGGAGGAGAAGATCCGGTATGACCCGCACCCGGAGAATCCAGGTAAATGGACCCTTTGCAGGCAGGAGACGAGTATTTCAATTAAGCCGTTGTCTGCTCTTGCTTCAATGGCAGAGAAGATAGAGCAGAGATGTGCTGAGAGGTTTGTGCAGAATAGTGCTAAGGGGCGAGAGGTTATGGAGAGGATTTGTCGGTATCTCGAGGCTGAATCGAGGGGTATTGCTTTTTGAGTTTCGGGTTTTTGTGGTGTAGAACTCTGCTAAATAAGGTGCAGGATAAGTGGAATGCTGATGTAGTGTTTTCGGGGGGTTGACATTGAACTCACTAGGCCTGTTTGTATGGGCTAATTTACTTGATTTCTTATAGTGATCTGATTTACTATGAAAGCCGCTTTGTGAACAAGTTGAAACGATTTTGAAAATCGTCTTCAAGCAATGTGAAATTGTTTTTCTATACTATTGGATCAATTATAAGCGAAAGATGGAATATGAATAGATCAATTATGCCCTCTCTCAATTGCACTTCTATTTGTTACTAAAGAACTATTCATTACTGAAAGACTATTCGTTACCAAAGGAATCGCGCTCAAGCTTCTACATCCCTCAATGGGGTCGATTGAACAAACTTCTAGTACTTGAAAGATAATAATCCTCATTCTACCATTTTAGCTAAGTGTTACATTCATTAGTTTGCATGAAAATGATCACTCGTGCGGATGGATAGATGACCCAGGCTTGGGTCAATAAGCGGTAACAACTGGGTCAATAAGCAGTAACAATTGCCCTATAAAGATTTGCTTTCGCATAGTAGCATCAATTTAAGAAAGAACCATCGAACAATTATTTAACTAGTACAAGGGGCAAAATAAGGAGCACTACAAAACTAACATCAAAGCTAGAGGCACATGCTTAACTCCATTAAAGCCATAAATAAGATTTTTACAATAATGAGGTGAGTTCATTATGACTTCCCTATCATCTAGAATTTCCACAAGCCACATCACAAACCTAACCACAACAAACTCCATAGCCGACTCATGGACTCACAATCACAACATCATTAAATTTCACATCATCAGAACCGTCCATAGCCAACTCAATTTTCCCATAACATAATCGAACAACCCAGAATCATCGAACACAAATTTCACCATCAAATTTATACCCATTAGAGTCTATATCTTGTCTAGCTTATCTGCCTTCACAACCGGGTTGGCTTTCGCTATAGACTCTCGGCCCGCATTTCGGTAGTCAAATTGGCAGTCGTGTTTGTCCGAGTAGCGATGGGTTGCACAGTAAAGAAACCCACACCGGCACTTGAAACCGGTCAACCCGACTCGTTTCTTGCAGGTGTTGCACCGGCTTGGGCCCTCTTTTGGCTTGGCCTCAACCTTCTCTTCCGAACCTGAATCAATGGACGGCTGGACCGAGATGCTCTTTGGCTCCACTTTGTTGACTTGGACATCAACAGGAAATGGTTCGGTGCTAGTGCTTGAAGACCCTTTCATGATTTGGGCTGCAGCGGCCTTGGCTTGCTGTTCTTTCATTAGATCCTTGTGGCACTTGGAGCACATGTTCATTGTGGCTGCACTCCCGAAGAAGCCGCAGTTGTTGATGCACAAGATTGGGCTTTCGGGTGGAGCTTGGCATCCCGTCTCATCATGGTCCATCTTTCTCTCTCCTAAAAAATAGATGATCGGTTTATCGTTGTGTATCATGGATATCAAGCTAACATGATTTCAGGAATGAAAAAGATAAATAACACTACAGTAGAACCGAGTTAAACTAGTCTCTAATATGGCATTTCATCTCCACTTCATCGTCCAAGGCTCAATAAGAATAACAACAACGAAACAGTTGATCTTCAATCCCTATGTTCATTAAGGGAAACTTAAGAATCACATGCCAATCAAGAGCAGTTCCATTCAAACAATGAATCCCATTAATTGAAAAGGCAATTACAATCGATCAACAAACCCCACATCTACAAGTTAATATCTTACACTAGTTATACCTATTAAAAATCACAAGCTGTAACAGGGTAAACACTCCAAAACACACACAAATTCGACTGCTATACACCTAAACACGAACCGATTTACACCAGTACCTCAGAATTCTTCCTAAATATCCAAAAATCTATTCCAATAAACAAAACCAAACAAGACTTTCAAAACCTCTACTAAACTCCAATCACAATCATCCACAAAATCTAACTTCTTTAATGGAACCGGCTATACAAAATCAAAACCACATCTTCCCCTTGAAATGCAACAAAGACACTCAATCAAGGCACAAAAATTGCACATATCCAGAGAAACAGATAACCACATAAAACTACGACAGCAGAAAACAAAAGAGAACAAGGTAGAGGTCGAACCCTAATCAATATCGAAGACGACTGATTCCTTGAACCGATCTCCCAACTCAAAACAGCATTCGGGAAGACCTGCGCTAATCAATTGCATCAAAACACAAAAGTCACCAAATCAAAAACCCTAAAACCGAAATTACACTCACCAGATCGCCTGTTGAAAGGGAAAAAGAGAGAGAAAAGCAAATCCAACAGAGAAAGGAGAAGAGACGATAAAAAGGGGGAAAATTGGTGACTGCTCTGCCCTTTCTCTATTGGAGAGATGGAGAGAGAGGAAATTGGTTGAGTGTTTCTCTCTGCAAAAAATTCATTTCCTGATTTTTATAGAAGGTGTTTATTTATACGAGGTGACGTGTCAGTTTCTGAATGGACGAGCGTGTAAATTTAAATGGACAGTTTTACCCGCGATATGGAAACTTAATTACGGCTTTGCCATTCATTATAAGAAGGATGTTAACTTCAAGGGCTATTAGTAATCCAGCTATTTTTCATGTATAATCATATAAATTGGAAAAACAGAGAGAAAAATTAGATGTATAAAAATTTAATGGTAAATAGAAAATAAAATATCGAATTATAATACTACAAGAATCAACAGGTGCAAAATAAACTGACGGATGGATACAAAAGTATTACAACTTTTTTCGATAAAAATATTATGGACAAAGCGACACAATTACATTAACATTAACATAAAATGGAGACACATAAGCCATTTAAGAAAAAAAATAAACGAATTTTTTCAGCCTAACTCATCATATATTTACACACCACGATATCGAATCGCTCGAATAACTTTGTTAGTTGATCTTATGTTTCGTAATAAACAAAAGCTAAACAAGATAACGAAGAATGGATCAATTTAATCATCCTATCCAAATTCCAAAATGTCGGAAGAACTCCAAAAATATGTAACTAAACCCCTTTATCAATATACCAGTTTCAGTTTTCGTTGTGGTTTCGGTAATTTCATTCATGTTCCACATCATCTGGCTAACTGTATCGACCCGTCCCTCATTAATTTCAAGCTCAAACTATTGAATCGTTCCCTCGAATATTGTCGATAGGCTTTTCTCCAATCAGTGCCTGCCTTCATCATCGCGACGAATTCCTCATAACTTATCTGCCCGTCCTGTAAGAATACCGAAGCACCGGTATCAGGAAAATAAATTTAGTTCAGTTAAGTAAAGTTCAATATAAGTTCGGTTTATCAACTTCGTAACTAATAAGTTCAGTTTAGTTCAGTTAAGCCATCATGAAACCGTAAAATTGAACATTTTTTTGCTATCCATGTCCGTGTCAACGTCTTGCATGATAGCATTGATGACGTCCTCGCTACAAGTTTCAGCTTCGTCATTTAACGATTCCCTCGACTCGATCTCGATGTAACAACTTTTATTTTGATCGAAAAAGGCGAAAGCTTTATGCAAGTGCTCATCGTTGCCCATCTTTTTCAGGTGAACCGACAAACTCCCCGTAGTTTAGGCTTCCAATGCCATCCACATTGGCCTGTAAAAACAAGATCTCGGTATTTATGAACATAAAATCAACGAACAATCAGAACAACTTTCAGTTAACACAAGACAGTTGCAGAAGAGAAGCGATAAGCATTGTTAAATTTTGATCTCGAGGGCTACTTCTAGTTTAAGGTTTCGGGATGTTAGAAATAAATTTTGGACCGACTTTGAGGGCTTAGGCTCTGTTCTTTTCTAACTTATTTTCCATTCGGTCCAATTTAGTTTAGTTCAATTCGGTTCACTACTTATTCACTAAGTTTAAGATTAGTTCAGTCCAGTACTGTTCAATAAGTTTCAAATCAGTTTAGTTCTGCCGCAGGCCATTCAGTTGAAAAGAGCCGAGCCTATATCAATACCCCTAAACATCAATTCACTCTCCTAAGCTTAAAAAAGTGCACCAGTTTCCCTCAATGCCATGTGTCAGCTTTTGGTTGGACAGAAAAATTGCGTCTTTGAAAAATCACACCGACCAGAAATCGACACACATCGCTCAATGGATATCAAGTTCAGGATCAAAGTAATGACTTACAGCATCCATTAGAATTTGAAGATCTGCATCAGGAATTTGTTGGCCTAGCTTATGCAACCCGATTTTCAACTCCTCGAGATTGATTTTGCCCCGTTTGTTAATATCCATCATGCCAAAGGTGTCCTTTATCCCCGCCACTTCTTCAACGAGAAATGTTCAGCAATCACCTGCAGATAAAAGCCAAAATTAGACATTTTTCTCATGGTTTGCAAAGCCAAAATTCGAAGTTCGACAAACCAAATGACACAATTACCCTTAGAGCTCTTTTTATTCAGCTTGTTCATCACAGAAAACTGCGTAAGCCTCGGTTTAACGGTCTCTCCTAGTGATACATTTGGCACCTTCTTTGCTTTTTGCAACCATGGATGATTTGTAAGGAAATTAGTGAAATTTGTTTAACCAAGGCCAAAACACATTAATTTACACAAAGAAAACAATGAACTATTGCCAAAAAAAAAGGAAAAAAAATCATACCAAGGACTTGCTAGCTCTAAGGCGGAGTTTAGGATCGGGGTTAAGCATTTTCTTCACTAGATCCTTGGCATGATCAGAAACTTTAGGCCACGGGTCTCTCTTGAAGTCGATGACAGAACGACTTTGAGGGCTTAGGCTCGGTTTCTGCATAAACAAGATATCATGAGCATCACTAAAACAAGAACTTTAGAGAAACAAAAATGATGATGAATGAAATAATGATTTTCTTGTCATAAATAATAATTAGAAAATCTATTTCGTTAATAATATATAAATCTAAACTTTAAGTAGTTGTTTTGTTCAAAAAATTCTTCTTTTAATTAAACAATCTAAGATTGCATTTTTAGTCTAGAATATGATAATATCTTACGTAAAACATGTTGATGATCTACTTTTATGAACCGAATCTTAAGATCCAATATGCGATTGACGATTCGCAATTCACCATATTTGAATTTCGATTATCGGTTCGAATCTCGATTCAACAACTATGATCTTTGAAAATTCAAACGATATTATTTATTCCTTGGACCTTAGATCGTTTTTAACTCGATATGCAATAAAGGTCAAGTAAAGCTCGAGCAACACAACTCAATGATATTGAAGTGCTGTGGAAATGAGGGAAACATATCGGCCCAGAAAGGCGGGACACCACAGAGTAAAATGTAGAGGATAACTCCGGCACTCCATACATCGACTTCGGGACCATAATTGCGCTTAAGCACATCTGGAGCCATGTAATAAGGGCTTCCCACTATTTCGTTAAACTGTTCGCCTGTATATAAACAAAGTCAATGGGCACTTTGAGATGAAAGAAAAACACGAAAATGGTTCAATTAGGTGATAAAAAAGGAAAAACCAAAGTGTTGAAACATGTAGTATTGCTCATACAATGCAATACCGGGTTTAAAGAAGACAGAGAGCCCCAAGTCAATGGCTTTTAAAGGGACGGTTTCCTTCTTGTTTTCGAATAAAAAGTTCTCCGGTTTGAGATCACGGTGCATTACTTCGTGTTTATGGCACATCTGCAACACAAAACGATTCAAAAGAAAATCAGGTTATTTCACAAAATTGGGAATTGGAAGTTACACAAATAATAGAAATAATATGACTTATCCAGCAATTGTTAACACCAATAAAGAGGATCGAATATAACTTATGCTGAATAAAACTTCTATTGAAAATAGTAACAACAATGTAAACGACGTTTATAGAAATAACTAGACAAGATTTTTAAAGGAAAATACATGATCCATGGAGCAAACTAAGCGGTCAAATCGAAAATCTTAAAGCATATTCTAAGACTAAAGCACAGTTATCAAATCGAGTTCGAGACTTGAAATTCGAATACTTTGAATTGCATATTGAATCATAAGATTTGGTTCGGTTCAAGTTCATAATATCATAAAAATACATCATTTAACACGTTTGAGGTAAGATATTCTCAGATTTCAGCCTAGAAATGCAGTTTCCATAAAGAAATCTAATTAACCAAACAACTACATAAACTTTAAAACTACTACTAATACAACCCCAACAAAACAATTATATTAACACAACACAATTATGTCGATCATTTTCAAGTTTTCATCTTCCCTAACTCCACTATCCATTCTTACCGATTCATTTCACCTCATAAAATTGAATCAGTTTTCGTATTCCGGTAACTATAGCCTAAAGAAGTACAATCCCAATGTCTCAAAGGCATAAATTCCCTAAACTATCCAACAACTCAATCACCAATTCAATTCAAAATTCACAAGCAAACCAATTTTATCAGCAAACAAACAAACCCATTAGCTCTGAAATCATATCATGTTTTTACCCGTTTTTACTCAAAGGTTTGATCTTTCGTGACACCCAGATGGACAAAATGAGGGATTTCAAATCAAAATCGCAGAAAGCAGATTCAAACAACAAGAATCTCGATTATCAAAACCTAATTGAAAATGAAATTGGAGATCTAGAGCTCGATAAAAGTAATGCAGCTGCAAAAAAGGAAAATCAACCTGGGAATTGGAAGGAAGAAGGATTGGGTTTACAGCGAAGATGGAGCTTGAGTGAATCGAATGAGAGAATTTGAAGAATGTGAAAAGAGCCAGCAACGTGTTAAAGGGGAGAAGAAAACGAAACAAAGAGAGAGATCGAGTCAAATGAACACTTTTGCAGTTTTCTCCTTTTGGCTCTTTCCCCTTTTGCATATAGAGAGAGAGAGAGAGAAAAAAAAAAACAATCTTGTTGCTTCCCTTTCTTCGTTTTTTATTGTGATTTTTGTTTAAGTGTTTTTATTTTTTTAGTTTCATCAAATTATGATTTATAAAAAATTAATAAATACAACTACACATATTATTGGATTAAAAACCTGAAAAATACTCTTGCCAAAAATAATTTTTAAAATAATTTTGGGTTAAAAAAATTTCCCAGTTTGGGATCATTTTTTTAAAAATTTTTGTCAGAAACCGATGTGAGTGTTTTCGGTTTTAATGTAAAATGAAACCGAGACCATGATGCTCGATTTGGCCCTGGGTTAAAATGACCTATACTGGAAAATATTTCTTAACCCACCATTATTTTGAAATTATATTTTATAAGAGCATTTTTCAGGCTTTTACTCCCATATTATTACAGTGTATTAATAACTTTTAGCTAAATGTATCTAAAACTGAAAAACTGTTCAAACCTTTCCAAAAATGTGTCAAGTAAGTGAATTTTTTTACAACCTCGTCTTACAAAAATATATCAGTTTGTTCCCTTTTAATTATCATATGTCATATTTTGATTAGTTTGATCTTTCAAACATATGATTTTTTTCTTCCCATCCGACATTTTTAGACACGTGTCTTATCAAAGGGAAAAATGGTATAATTTTGTAAATTAAGGCAACAAATTGATTTGAAAGGTAAACTGATACAAATTTTCAAGTTGAAAAAGTAAATTGATGTTTTTGAAAGTTCAAAAAATAATAGGATACCCAATTTTTGCTATGAATTATAAAGTACTAAAGTATTATCAATTTTAGAAAAGAAAAAAACATTCTCACCGATGAGCAGGGTCTGTTTGGAGCTGCTTTCTCAAACTGTTTTTCCTAAAAGCTCTATTTTGAAGCTTTTCCTAAAAGCAGCAGATTATAATTTTGAGAAAGCTGTTTTAGCAGTTCTCAACTTTTTAATATAAAAAATCAAAATGTATTGTCAAAATAAAAAAAATGATATTATATGAAAAGTTTGTGATGCCAACTTTTAAGGACAACAGCTCTAACAATAATGCCAAACAGACCAAAGTGCAAGTGGTATATTACAAATCCGCTCAGGAGTCGTCTGCCTACTTGGACTCATCTGAAGGAAAAGTATTTTTCTGTTGGACCTTATTAGAAATAATTGGTTCGTCCATGACCGGGTTAATTTGAATTAAGGAATCCGAACCAAGTTGAACAATTAAATACTTCCTTTGTTCTCAAAAAATTGCCGTATGGCAATTTCATTTATTCTTTTAACTGTCGTATAAATGATTTTTAGGGTTAAAAATCATTTATAGTACATGAACTTTATCTTTATTAATATAATGGTACATGAACTTTAAAATTAAACATAAATATATATGAATTTTACTTATTACTAACATAATGGTCAATTTTTACCATTATGTCCTCAACAAGACGTTGACCCCAAGTAAAACAAGCCTAATTCCTTCCGTTTCTTCTTTTCAGCCATAATTATTTTCTTTAATTCATTTGTGTTTCCATATACCAATAAAACCTTCCATTTTCTTACTAATTTATCTCCTTTGTCTTCCCCTCAAATTTGAAATCTATCATGTGAAATATTTTTTCTTATTTGTTCATGGTCCTTTTTCTTTGGCACCAAAAATGGATCAAAACTCATGTACGTTCTTGTACTAGTGCCAAATATCATGTCTACCCACGAAACCTCTGTATCGTGTCGTTGACGGCAAGTGTGATAAGTTTGAAGAGAGTGACGAATAACATGAAAAATAAAAGAAATAAAATGCATGAGATAAATGAGTTTTGATTCAAAAATATATATAGCAAAGAGGAAACTGAGATGGAGTCCACTGTCATGGCAAAAGAGAAAAAAAAAGGTTTGAAGGAGAAGACTAAGCAATGGATGCAAACAGATTATTATTGGGGAAAATTAACAATTAGAGTAATAATGGAAAAAGTAAACAACGTGGGCAAACTTTTCATTTTTAAGGATATAATGGTCTTTTTTACCGTTATATTAATATTATGTAAAGTTGATGTACTTTTATATCTAAATTTAAAGTTTATATATCATTATATTAGTAAATATAAAGTTTATGTACCATTTGAAGATTATTAGCCAATTTTTAGGTATGTTTTTCTCTTTTCTTCCATATTTGCCCATATTAATGACTTCCAATTTCCAACATAAACACATGTATTTATTTTTTATTCTTTAAATTAAAAGAGAAGATGAATGGTAAGGGTAAAACAGTTATTTTATTAACTTAATAAATGTTTTCCTGTTATTAATTAAGTTGATGGACTTTATTGGAATACACAAATATACAAGGACCAAATTACAATTTGTTAAAAACAATTCCATATAAATAGCCAAAACACGTCTGGCAGGCAGGGGGCGTGTGAATTAATTTTCATGAATTCAAATTAAACCGTCCACAGTGGACGTTCTATGGGATTCCGACATATGAATTCTCTATTAATTCATTTGTTTCGTTTTTTTAATTTTAGTTTATCCACTATTTCTCTCGGTTACTCTCATTCATCATCTGTTCTTCGTTAAAATTTTGTAAAAGTCGTGGAAACTAGATTGATATATGATGTATGTGATTCAATCTCGACTTGACATCATCTTTCTCAAATTTTCTCGATCCTTGAACGTGAAAAAGGGTACGAACTTGAACCCGATTAACTCTTTTTCCTTCACACTTTTTAAAAGGTCAAACTCAGGTTTAATATTATTATTATTATTAATGCTCAAATATTGCTAACCTTCAATCTAGTTTGGCTTAGGTTAGGATCTTTAATTTATTAACATTTCTTTTTGTACTCTTTATGTTTTCCTAAAAATTTCACCCATAATTAAAAAAAAATCCATACAAATTAAGGTTAAATGCATAGTTTATCTTTAAAATCGGTAATTTTTTTATTCATAAACTCTTAAAATTTCTCTCAATTCTCTAGATTGATGTAGTTTTAGTTCTCAGCGCCTTGAATGAAACGTATTAGCTTATGGCGAATTTGAACTTTTAAATATGTCATTTTTCTCTATCTAACTATAAGCTAACATGTGTCATTTAAGGGGTTGAAAACTACAAAAAAAAACTAAAAACTTTTAAAAGTTTAAGGGCAATAGATTTCCGATGATAACTTTAGAAGATAAACTATGTATATAACCATATCGAACAAGTCTGTTGTAGATCGAGACTCCGATATGGCGTTTTATCTCCATTTCATCGCCCGATATTCCATAAGATCAAAAGTTGGAAGACGAAGAAGAGTGAGACTAGGTAATGGAAGAATCAAATCTCAATCAAGAAGCAGAAAAAAAAACTAATAAGCAAAAGAGTACAAAGTATAATACAAACCCTAATCGTTGAAGAAGATGAACCTATTTCCCAGCTCAAAATTGCATCAGTGAGGATCTGCGATTATCAATTGCATCAAATTTACAAAACAAATCAAAGCACAGAATCAAACGTAAGAAATTTCATATATATGAATATTATTTTTTTGCTTTTTTATTATTGTTTTTTTTAGCAGTAATATGAATCTTTGCAATTTCTTCAAAATGGTATTTTTTATAAAGTATATTTGATTAGTTTTTTTTTAATAATTAGTAAGTTGGGTTTCGAACCCAAAAACTCCCACCAACACTTTGGAATGTGTATCAGTTGACCAAAGACCAATTGGTTAGTATATTTGATTAGTGTATTAGACTAATGAGTATTTATGCTTCTAATTTTATTCTCAAAACCTTTTCTGAATGAAGAATAGTTATCGAGCAAGAGGAAATACAGCTTAATCTCAAATAAAATGCATCGACACCGAGAAAAACAATTATAACTAAATATTTATGACTGTAGGATGATACGGAAAATGCACCCGGTATGGAATTTCCAAACTTATGTAGACATAAAATTGGGAAGTTTTGTTACTTGATCATAATTTTATTTCTTAAAGTATCTTTGGAATTTATTTTTAACAAATTCCACTTTCTATATATGTAAGAAACTTCTAGAATCATATAAAAAAATGAAACCAATTAATGAATTTTACTTATCTGAACAAAAAAATAAATAAATTCAAAATGAATGAACAATTACATCATCAAGAGTGTTCAAACTATCTCTTCCTCAAAACCAATAAATACTACCTAGCCTTGAAAAAATGCACGTCATTCACCGGAAAACGTACACTGAAGTGGCAACAAATGAATTCAAAGTCAAACATGCTCTTCTTATAATTTCTCATCACAATCTATACTTTAAAGAAATCTGCCAATCAATTCACTTTTGGTTGAGTGGTACACCTTCCAATGTGTTAGTGAGAGGTGTTGAGTTTGAAACCCAGCCTTTTCAAGATTTTACTAATTATTTAAAAAAAAATAAAAAAATCTGTTTGACTATCGATAATGCAAAGACTTGGTATAGAAACAGTATAAGAGTCTTATAAATTGGCAAAATTCAATAATAGCTACTTCTATGTACGCCCATTTAAATAGATTAGCATTTGTAGCATTGATTATGTAATTCACACACTAAAATTCAATTTATTTCTTAAATGTCATAAATTCCATATATCGACATATCTTATCAGCATATTATCGATGTAGTTGGGGGAGTAATGGCTTTCCTTACTTTGCATGAAATGTTGCCTTTGGCTTTCGATTATGCTGGGAAAAAGCTATAAACGTTGTGTTCCTTGGTATGGCCCTTAATGTCTACAAGTTATAAATCTTATACCAATTTTATTGACGTTTTAACAACGGATCTTGCTTGTTCTTTTTGCTTCTATCGTGATTTTACTCTTCACAAGCCTTGTCCTTTTGTATTAAATGAGGAATGACGGAACTGAAATGAACTGAACTAAAACTTAATGAAATTGAATCAAACTGAATAAAAAATAAGTTAAAAGGATCATGTCACAATCAGCGTACAATAACCTTAGAAATAAAGGATCAATATAGTTCTTATAGCTGCTTATAGAATCAACAGTCAAGATCCAATTTTAGGTCAAAAGACAACACTAGCTATCTGCTGGCACGTGTCATTGCGGTTGATTTGACCTTATATGCCAAGTTGAATTATCAAATTGAGACCCAAATTGGATTTGAACCAAATTTGAAGGCTAAACTAACTCTTTTTCATCTAGTTCACTAGCTTAATGGGTAATAACCTTTCCTCTTCCAATGATGGATAGGAAATACATAGGGGTAGTAAACCATAGTGTATTGACTTTGTTTGCCAAAGAAAACATTTATTTCAACGGATTAAAAATGACTTTATTTCCATGTTTTTGTAGCCTATATTTCGAGCATATATATAGCCTCAAAATATTCTCATTAATGCCTCCCCAATTTAACTGTTTACTGCCAAATAATGTGTATGTAAAGGGCACAATATGAAGTCATGAATCTTGACACTTTGAATGAAAAATAATAAATTGTGGCCAAATACATCGGGACTTCCTTGAACTTGTCTCAAATTGTCTCTTGTTCCTCTTAATTTTTAAAAGTTTATCTCGCATATCTAAAATTGCAAAAATGTACCACTTCACCAACTTCAACATACCAACATCGGCTAATGATTGGCTTGATTTTTCAAATTGACATTCAATCAAAAGTTGACATGTGGATTCCAACGATTAAAGGTTCATTCTAGATAAATTCAGGAGGACGAGAGGCTATCAGGAAAAGTTTAGAGGGTCGAGAGGAACTTCTAAAAATTCAAGAGAGCGAGAGGTAATATGAGACAAGTTTAGGGAGGTCCTTATGTGTTTGGCATAAATTATTGATCACTTATTTTTCTGATTGTTTACTGGACAATTTGAAATTGCTTTTGAGATTGCTGTCCTATAAGACTTCATTATTATTTTTTTCCTACGACAGTAAATTTTAGCTTTGAAAAGCATATCAAACTAATTCTAATTAATTAGTATTAAGAGTCAGAATTCGTCCTCCAAGGTGAAAATATGTGAAAGTTTGAGAGAAGAATCTTTTGGTACAGTAAGTGGCAACCAATCTCAAATAAGTCCTTAAATTGTATATTTGATGCAAACAATTTTGTATTTAGCGAATAAAGCTAGCAATAGTTTGGTAAAATTGGACATGTTGTATATTGAGTTCTCCATTAAATAACTGATTTAGGATTTTTGAACAATCCTAAGTATGGATTTATGTACGATCTGGTGGTTTAAAGTAGCAAACAATGGTCAAATGTGTTAATAAGAAAAAAAACAATACGGACATACAGTGGACAAAGGTTCAATGACTAGAAGTGGTAAAATTCAAAGAACCAAAGTTGTGTAAACAAGGGTCAATGTAATTTCAAAAGGCATCTAAACATATGGATTAGAAAGATATCTTCTGTGTCTCATATGGATTATAATATTTCTTTTTCTTGATTACATGTATTATAATATTTACCCTCCAGCAAAAGCTGCAGTTCTTTATACTTAGGGGCTATTTTGTAAGGGACCGGATTTCTTTTTAAACCAAATAATTCAAGCATTGACTACTTACTTAAGGGCATGTTTAATATTATTGTTACATATGTTGTTTTTAAAAGTTTGTCTCACGAATTTTTTATATAACATTATATTTTTTATTTGAACAACACATTTTGGTCTTTTATAATAATAATTTGAGAACTATAAATAATGCTTTCCAAAACTTATAATATGCATTAAGGACCTGTTTGATATTGTTATCAGAACTATTATTCCTAAAAGTTTGTGAGAACTGTGGACAAGCGTGTCAGAACTATTCGAACAACACATTTTGATCATCCATATAAATAAGTTGAGAACTGTCAAAACTGTTTTTCAAAAACTTTAATTTGCTTTTAGAGAAAGCTTTAAAATTAAACTTTTTGAAAAAACAGTACAGTAAAACATATCCCATACAGACATATTCCAACTTTAATTTTTAGCCAATCATTTTATTTGAATTTAAAAGACTCGTGCATTTCTAAAATTTTCTATGCGAGAGGGAGAATTTGGTCAAATTAATTCCAAATTTTTGGTTTTTAATGCTTTGTCTTGAATTGCAATAATGAAACTAGAGCCATCATTACAAGATTTTGGGGAAATCCAAGAAAAGTGATTGAGGAAACATGAATAGATTCATGGGATTAAAGGCTAATGTCATGTCCAATCTTGCATTTATATAGAAAAAAGTGGGCTTTTGACTGGGTATGTCAAATTTCAATATTATGAGAGGTGATTGGCATATTGTTGGAGAAAAAGAGACCTGCACTTTGAGCAAAGTAAAAATAAAAATTAAAAAGTAAAAGTTGTTGCCTACCAAATCTTTAGAAGGATAACTAGGAGTTTTTTCTTACTAACATGACCAATTTTTTTTTTTTAAAACATGCATTAGCATACCAAATACATTATCAGCTCCTTAAAATTGTTTCAATCTTCGAAACGGTGAACCTAACTCGTTTAGTTTGATGCTATAAGTGTCATTGACAATAATTGCTTGCTTTTCTTTACTATAAGGTTATGGTCCCCGTCTTTCCCAAGTATATAGTGTTATAAGTTCACTTATACTTTTGTGAATAGAGATTCATTTTATATATTGGTAATTCTTCAAAAAAGATTTATATATTTGATAAGACAATTGCTTCATTAGTTTCTTGCGTTCATTTATCATGTCAAAATTTTGACATGCGAAGGATTTATTTGTATACGGACTGGTCAATTTTCTCAAAGTGAATATGAATATGTGATTTTAGGTCAATTCGACCCATTAGACATATAAAATTGTACACTAAGTTATTCATTTTGAGTCTAATTAGCTCGAATAAAGTGAAGTATTATGACTGAATATAGATTGAGAAAAGAGTTCAAAAAGCTTTCTTTAAGTCGGTTTTGAAATCGAGTTCCCCCATAGTCTGAATCAATGGATTCCATTCTATCTAAACGAAGAGATATCATGTGAAAATAATAAGAATATAATCTCATAAAGTTTCAAATTGTTTCTTAGGTCATTTTCTATGATCATAAAGAGACCAATTAAACATAAAAAATGATTTCATTCCCTTACATATATATTCTCCTCAACATACAAATAGTACCTTCTTTTTTTTTTTTTTTTGAAGAATGTCCATCTAATCTCTTTCTCTCTATGTCTCGCATACACATGAGTTTATCCATTATTTATTCCATCTCAAGCTTTATTTTCTTTTCCATATTCTTGAGATTTTACTCAACAATCTAGCTATTAATTAACTTAAAATTTGAAGTTTCTATTATACAATACAACACTCATATATTTACCATTTTGATTTATATTGAGGGTCTAAATTTCACGTCAAAGGACTCGATACCTTAGGAATATCCTTAAAACACAAAAGGAAACAAAAGCCATATACAAAGATAGGCAAGAATATATAAAGCATTAACATGGAAAATGACATTGAAAGAGAAACAAGTTCGTTTGAAGAACTTCTTGATTTCACTTTTCATTTAAGTAAATCATCTTTAAAATTACAATAATAGTTAATCGCCAAATAAGTACTTTTCCCCCTCCCTATATAACTTTATTTATATTTCATTTGATTCAAAATGATGACCTTATTTTCACATTTTTGATAAGTTGAATATAAAACAAGATTATGACATACTCTATTTGACAAAAATAGCATCAGGTTGCGAGTATTATCGGAAATAAAAATCACTTCAACGTAAGTTTATTTTAAACTTACTGTCAACTGAAGCTCGTTCTCGTATTTGCGTATTCATTTATAGATTTAAATATGAGTCATCATCAACTAATATTATAAATTTCAAGAATTGAGTTTTAATCCCTAATTAAATTTACGTTTGAAATTATAACCAAAATGTCCTTTACTAGTTAACAATTGTTTTTTAAATAGAAAATAGAAAGAAAATTGCAGTGACAAATCACTGGATAACAAAGATAACAAGAAAGGAATCATAGTTAAGTCAATATATAAAATAGAGTAAATAATTTTATCTTTCTCAAGATTTAAACAAAAGAACTATTACTTTCCTATGTTTTGTAAAATAATTTATACCTCTCTATACTTTGTTTTCATCAAACTATAATCTCTTTCCTTGTAATGCATATTTATTTTTGACAAAATTATCATCGTGTTTATTATTTGTTCATTTAGCTTTTCCTATAAAGTCTATTTATTCACCATATTGACATAATACACTCATATTATTCTCTCTACTTAAATCATTAAATTATATATTTTTAAATAAAAAACTAGTCAATAGTAAAAGTTTTTTTTTATGTAAATATAAGGTCAAACTAGAAATATTATTAAACACCAATATAAATTTACCTTCATTTATTTATCTTACTTGAAATATTGTGAAAACTAATTAAGATTTATTGTTTCATATTAAGAAAATAATTAATAATCAATACATATTTAAAATTTTTTACATAGTTTAAGTTAATTTCTTAACTTTTATTGCAACTGATTTAGGCCTTGTTTTTTAGGACTTTTTAGAGTTGAACTGGACTGAACTTAATAGAACTTAACTGAACTTATTAGACCTGAACTAAACATATTAGAACTTAATAGAACTTAAGTGATACAAATATATAATATAACTTCATAGAAAAAACATACATTATACAAAATAATTAATAAATTAATTAAACTTATAATAGTAAATTCATGATATACTATAAAATGACAAATAATTTTATTAAAACATATGATCATTGTTAAGATAAAACTATATTGCTTAAAATGTAAAACCATAAAATAATTACTACACTAATTTCTTCTTCTTTTTTCCTAGAAAAATAATAATGAAACAACTTGTACATATTTACATATATATATTCTGAATTTTGGGTTTAAATACAATTCTCCGCACCATTTAACTTGCGAAAACGATGTACGTGAAAAAAAATCAAAATTTAGGAACTTTTGAACAGATATTTTAGAAAAAACAAATTACACTTCTCATAACCAAATTTTATAGTATATTCATTCATTTATCTCCAGTTGGTGTATTTATGAAAGGTGACTATTACCTAATTAAGGGTGTTTTTGAGAAACAGTGAAACCACAAGGGTGGTTTTTAAAGTTAACCTTTATTATTATTATTATTATTATTATTATTATTATTATTATTATTATTATTATTATTGTCGTCATCGTTATTATTGTTGAACTTATTATTAATTGTTGTTATATAAGTTTGTTGGAACTTAATGGAGCTGAACTAAACTGAACTTATTGAAACTTATTGAAGCTGGACTGAACTGAATTGAACTTATTTTCCTTATTTTAAGTCCAAGAGAACAGGACCTTAACTTGGATAAGACGCTCGCTAAACCAAACTCGATTATTTTCTTTAATTCTCTCATATATATATATATATATATATAAACGGTAATTTTTTAGGGTAAGTTAAAATATATTTGTGAAGTGCCTATGATTCATCATATATGTATTTTAACTTACCTTGGAAAAATCACTGCTAAATATATATAAACAAATAATTAAGTATATTTATAAAATACCTATGATTCAACATACATGTACTTCCACTATTGG
>CAOJBJ012527190.1:0-12219 GCA_948291685.1 Euphorbia celastroides
GAATTCTGTAGGGCCTTTTGATGTATAGTTGTATAGTTGTTTAAGAGCTATGAGCCAGTCTTTTTGTATAGGCTTCATGCCTCTCATTGTATAGTTGTTCTTTCTGATTAATGAAATCTTTTACCCATCAAAAAAAAAAAATGCTAAAGAATATATAAGCACGTGTACATAATACACATATATAACAATTACTAATATATTGAAAATAAATAAAAAAGAAATATATTTTACAAACTATATGCAGTTTTTAAATCACATGACTAATTATATTTCAAAATTTTATTTAAATTTTCATAAAGTCGTACAATTATAGTGACACAACCGTACATATAATTTAACAAATGTAATATAGCAATCAAACAATAAGCTTTTTTTTTTTTGTTGAAAT
Source organism: Euphorbia celastroides (assembly GCA_948291685.1). Classification (NCBI taxonomy): domain Eukaryota; kingdom Viridiplantae; phylum Streptophyta; class Magnoliopsida; order Malpighiales; family Euphorbiaceae; genus Euphorbia; species Euphorbia celastroides. The sequence continues at coordinate 389 of CAOJBJ012527190.1, forward strand.
CAAACTATAAGATATATAGATAAATGAAAAAATAAAACTTAGCTATTTAATTTGACAATTTAGCACTGTTAGTTTAGGTTTTTCATGAGCAGAACTAAATAGAACAAAAATGTTGAGGTTTGGTTCAAACTAAAAAATATTTCATTAGGTTCAAAATTAAGTTCTTGGATTTTTGTTATTTAATTTTAAGTTTATTTGGTTCGGTACGATTTTTAGTATGAGAAATTGGCTTGATATTTTTATTTAGTAAAGAGTTATTTGACCAATATATGATGTAACTGTAGAAGATTAAAACATTGACTAGGTGTCAAATGCAGGCCGTTCCTATTTTCTCCGGGGTTTAGTGGTGAGATAAAAATGGGATCCTGTTGATGAGTAAATTTTTTTTAAAATAACACTTATAATATTGAGCTTATATTACAACATTAAATTAATAAGCGATCAAATAAAAACATCGCATTTCATATTATAAAGTAGAAAATAACATTATAACTACAAAACTATATTAGTGATAGTGTATATGGGCGTTCCTAGATGCAAATTGGTAACAGTATGCTCTAAAAAATTTTTACGATACGTAGAATGCCAAGACAATTTTTAATGAAAGAAAAATGAAGAAATAGTTATAGGTAATAAACAAGAATAATGACATTAATTCCTTTGAATTTTCATTTTCAATCTTGAAACTTTAACAAAATAAACAAAATTTGATGAAAAATAAATATTAAGAAAAGATGGAGATGAGAGAAATTAATGAAATAAGTCATTAATTTACACTTTTTATATACTTAATAATTTAAATGAAGTTATCACAAGGCTTTAACTAATTATTAACTTTAGATAAATAGTTTTTTAAATATTTTTTACGAAGAAAATATTTAACTAACTAAATTTTAATATGTAAATATAGTTTAAATGTCACTAAAAAGGATCCTTTTTAGATGGCCCCGGCCGTCGTCTCTATCATCCCTGACCAGGAACGGTCCTGATCAAATGTGTGTATTAGCCTCATTATTATGATTAAATATGTAACCTCTTAAAATTTTAGGTTCGAATAGCATAAGAGTGAGCTGATAATTGTTTTATATTTAATATAAAAGTAATTACTGTAATATTTGCAAAAAGTGATGGTAAAGTTTCGATTGCCATATCTATATGGACGGACGAGAGCAACATACTTTTAAGGAAACAAATTATTGAAAGGTTTGTAATTGGCCGACCACACTATGAGCAACTGCAATATATGTAACGCCATTATGTAAATCGCAAATTCAAAAGGTCAGTAGGAATATTTTAGTATATAAAAGATAATTAAGGAGGTGTTTGGTTTATAGAAGACAATGGAAAGAGAATTAAAAAAGAAGAAAAGAAAAGAGAAATGAAATGAAAGGTGTAACAAACAAATGGAATGAAGTAGGATATCCTTATGTATATAAAGTATGGGCGTACTTGTTAAGAAAAATGTGGATAGCATTTTCTGTTGATGTGGATATTTGTTAAATCACTACAAATATAAACACATTTGGAGTATTCAGTTAATTGAAAACCAATTCAATACAATTAAAACACAAATGAATCTTTTAGCAAAAAAAAAATTAGCAAAAAAAAACAACACAAATGAATCACCTTCAAAGTAATGGCAAGAGAATGGAAATTTTATGTCGGATGAAAATTCATACTATCAATAAATTGTTAGGAAAATGAGAATTTTTGGGATAGTCGTGAAATCGTGTCAAACATTTTCGGATTGAAATAATTTGGTTGGTTCATCAAACTTTTCAACTGGATAAAATATGAAGATTTGTGGAACCGGATATGAATTTTCCAAATTGATATTATTCAATACCAACATTCCACTGCTCTTATCCATATTGATATCACCATTTTTAAAACATTTTTGAAACTGACAGAAATCTTTGTTTGCAAATCCAAACAACCATATTGTTTTTTCAAAAGTCAAAATGTAAATACAGCGTCATGAAATTGGTTCGTTTTAACTAATATTTTTTTAAGGTTTCAAAAGTGTCAAATAACCATCTGGAGTTGATAAAAAGTGTCAAATAACTAGCTGAAATTAGCAAAACTGACATATAACCAGCTGAAGTTGACAAAAATGTCTCTAATAACCAGTTGATGCTGATGTAGAAATAGTTGAAAAATCAATGTTTTTATTTGTTACGTCAGCACCAGCTGGTTATTTGATATTTTTTGCCAACTTCAACTAGTTATTTAACACTGTTAAAATCTCAGGGAGTTATGGATCAAACGAGCCAACTTCATGTTGGTGTATATGTATTTTACTTTTTTAAAAAGAAAAAAAATTATTTGTTACATTGGCGTTGTTGTTAGCATATGCTAAATGGTGTAGGCACTAACAGTTTGACACCAATATTGACTCATTTCTTTTATAGCCAATGAAACGAGAAACGATTTTTTTTTCATAACATTCAAATCGAGATCATAAATATTCAATTTATAACGGGTTTAGACCAGATTTTCAAAACTCGGTGTTCAAGTCTAAACTACCATTCTTTTCCATGTAACGTCTTTAAACTTCACGCTCATGTACTGTCAACTAATAATTATGAATCTTAAAATCAAAGTTTCTTTTTGGTAATGGCTACTATATAGTGTAAAAGTAACTAAAAGAAGTGAAAAGGCCAAAGGTTGATGGTGATATATATATGGGGTACTGTTTCAACTTTGAAGCATGATTCTCCTTGTTGTAAATTAAAAAATAAATCAATTATTAATAACGTTCAAATAATTGACATATCAAACTAATTAATGTCTATCCAAGACAATAAAGATCCAACAAAATACTTAGGTACTTCTTAATTTCTTATATTCCTCCTATATTGTTACTCAACTTGCTCTATGAATTAACCACTAGCTATTATGAAAAGATATAGAGTGAGCCAGTTGCTATTATGCTATTTGTCACATATACATAAATATTGATGTGTTTGAGCCGATATACGAAGTAGATTCCTAGCATCTCATCAATTTTATAATATGTTTTTATGTTCCTATTCCTATTGGTTCATTAAATTTCTTTGCCTTCACTATATTCGAACGCAATTAATGTCCCATATCATACAGTAAATGAGTTTTTAAATTAGAATTTCTTCATTCAAAAAGTTCGAATTCGAAACCAGATACCTCATTGATTACATTTTAGATTAATTTCCATTAATTGACATAACTCTTCGAATAAGTTTATCAATACTTGTCCACTTGATTCTCAATATATGGAAATAGCAATTTGACTTCGTTTATCTAACATGTCAAATCACTTGGAAAACTATTTATGATTAGTAAGCCAAAATTTGAATTCTTGTCCATGATGGTGATGTAGTTGAAGCAATTCGTTGGCGTAGTTTTCTCAGCTTTAAAATAATCTCAACTTGAATGTCTTTGGTGGAAAATCAATTCCCACTAAACTACAATTTTTGTATTTAATAATTAAAGAAGCTGAAGTCTAACCAGAAAGTCGATATGTCCGAGTGGTTAAGGAGACAGACTTGAAATCTGTTGGGCTTCGCCCGCGCAGGTTCGAACCCTGCTGTCGACGCTTTCTTTTTAATGTTGGGAAAATACTTCATATGGCGGACCGAGACAATTCTGATGGGCTGGTCTTGCCTTACTTTTACGGGCTTTATTTTTTTGAATTTCTAAAGCCCATTTTCTTTTATGAGATGGACCTCAGCAAGTCCAATATGATGAAGAAAAGAGAATGAGCTATGCAAATTTTGCTACTTAGGAGTTTTTGTGCTATATCGGATAACTATAATATCTTATGTAAGGGATTTTATATGGGGTGTCGGGTACTTAGTATCCGGTACCCCGTATAAATTCCCTTTATGTAGCCTATTTATAGATAAAGTTGACCAAAATGACTTATGTTTCTTATGAAGATCAAATTGCCTTTTTTTATCTCTTGCCACCTAAAGTTAAAGCCTAAGTGTAATATCCATAATATTACCATTGATTTAGAGCTTCCACTTGGTGAAATTCCAAAGAGGAAGCCTCAAATGAATTTTGTAATCTTGAGTTAGGATGATAGGTGACATTTGCCTTGAAATTATTTAGTTGATAACTAGTTAGGGCCCCACTTTGTTGATATAATTCAATATCATCATATAATTGCTTTTAGGAATGCATTTTCATAATGCTCCATTCAAGTTGTTCAAATCATACCAATATTTTATCAATAGGTTGATTTAAGTGGTAAGCTTGATATCCCTTAAAAAAAGTCTCAAGTTCAGCCTTATGAATATATAAAATCTTCCTTGAAAGACTCACCCACCACAGCTAGTGTGTATGTACGTAATTGGAGCAAAGCTCTAGTCAATGAGGTGAGGAAAAAAAACATACTATATTTTGCCAGTGTGACAATCAAACTTACCATAATGTGACCGTAATATCAAATTTACTCTTCAAAACAACGGTCAAAAAAGCCATACAAAGTTCATGAAAACACATCACTAAGGTAGGTGGAGTGACGATAGAGGAAATTAAAATCCCCAAAAAAGCAAAACCAGAATCTCCCTCTCATAAGCAATTTCAGCCCAAAAAAACAACTCACATGTGATGAGATGTCAATGAATCAGAATAGCTTGATTCCGTAAGCTTCCACTTTAATCTCCCACTCACCAATCTTTATCTCTTTCCCCATAAAAAGCTAAATCACAAATCATCTTTATAATCCAACCAATCTCCCCTCCACCAATTCACACGACTCAAGAAGCAAAATTGACAAGACCAGAGAGAGAAAAAATGTCAGATTGGGGGCCAGTGTTCATTGCAGTGATGCTGTTCATTCTGCTGACGCCGGGTCTGCTGATTCAAGTACCGGGTCACAACCGATTCATCGAGTTCGGTAACTTTCAGACGAGTGGGGTTTCGATTCTGGTCCATTCCCTTATTTATTTTACTCTCATTTGTATCTTCTTGTTGGCCATTGGCGTTCACATGTACATCGGTTCATAGCTTTTATTGTTTGTTCTGATTGCTTGATGTTGAACAATTTCTATTGGGTCCCCATTAATGTTTGTAGTGTGGAATTCTTTGATTTAATTGCTGTTCTTTTTGGATTGCAAATTGGATTATGTGACTTTAAATTGATTTTAATGTGAGGTCTTGCTCTGTTTCTCTTATGCTTAATGGTCTTTGCTAATTGGGTAAAAAACAGAGATTGAATGGTACTATCATCACGAAAGATTGAATAGCGACCTAATGCACAAATGGATCTTCATTTTGCCCAAAAATGCTTATATTATATGTACCCATCTTGATCACCGGGACACTTTTTTTTTTATATTATATGTACTGATCGAGATCACCGAAATCCCAAGTTTTATGCTGATATTGTGCTTCACATAAATAAAAAACCTTGATGAACTGAATTGATGTTCAGCGCCCCATTTTTCTTAAAACCAACCCGGTAAAATACTAAAATGGGTTGGGAATTGTTGTCGGCATTTCCCCTCGCGTTGTAGGATAGCCGTTCCACTGAAGTGTCTATCTTTTAGATTCATGGTTTTCTATAATATGGTATAGTTTAGTATGGTTTAACTTTAAAATTTAATTGTTCAGTTTGATTGGGCATTTATCGTTAATGTTGGCGGGTTTGGGCCTTTTATTTTTTTTGTTCTTTTGCATGTTATGTAAACCGAATCGAGATTTGAAACCAAAAAGTGATGTTGTTCCTCTTCTTCCATGACCCATGCTTCAATTTTATGTGTTCGTGAAGAATTTGAATAAGAGCAAATTAAGGAGAAAATTATAGAAAGGAAGAGAAAAGAAAGTAAAGTTAAGGGGGGTACAATCGTATATTACAGGCCGATTTTGAGTAAAAGTGAGTAACAATGCTCATGAATTCTAATTTATACTCTCCCATTTTTATTTACTTGTTTTCTTACATGTTTCATCTTTATTACGGAAATAATTAATTAAGAGGATGAATATACTAGTTTACCTTTGATATATTTAATAAATGCTTTTACTTATTAAAAAATTATAACGTTAAATGAAAGTATGGGTGAAAGTATAAGAAAAAAAATGTTTTGAAAATATAAGAACGACAACTATTTGGAAATTTTAAAAATGAGTTAAAATACCTATAATAGCAAAAATGAAAGGATATAACCTATGTGTCATATCATATTCGATTTGTAACATTTAAGTAATTTACGTAGTGTACATAATTATATCAATTTTATCTTTTCTATTCCAATACATCCATTTTCTTTTTAAACGTTTATTTATGAGTCATCCTTAGAGCATTTCCAGTAGATTGTGGATTCTAAAATTAGGTGGCTTGTAGAATACACTCAAAATGGTTATGTAGTAAAATAGATACCACAATATATAAAGTGGCTTCAATAGATTGTCTATTTGAATAATTTCTTAAATGTGAAATTATAATAAAAGAATCAAACAATTCCTTAATAGAGTACCAACATTAAAATAATGTTGAATTAAATGGACAATCTTTTATTTAAATGTCTACTTGTAAAAGATTAAATGGACAATGTGTATATTGAATGATGACACATCATCATGGTATGAGGGAATAAACATTTTATTGGAGAACAATTTTTTAATTTAATGTTTGTTAATTCTTATATTTCAAGAACATTAGTAGAATAAATTAACTATTGGAGATGTTCTTAGAATGATACCGTAAAACCAAAGTTCCAAGTGTGACTTAAATCCGGCACTATTGATAATTTTTTTTTAACAAATCCAATATAACCCTGCTCGTCAAACAATTCTAATCCACACATAATTCAGCCATGACATAAGAGACATCTATTACTGTAGCCCAACATCCAACTTGGAAGGCTAGTTTGAGATTGATTTTCCATATTACTTTTTCTAAAAGTTTTGTTCTAAATTTTTTTCCAAAAACATCAAATATTTCTTAAGGAAAAAAATAAGGCAATTCATAATAATTGGTGTGAATAATCAGGATGTGTTGTTTAAAATCAAATTTAAAACTGTAAAAAAAAATTTATGAACAACTCTTAGAAACAAGAACTGCGATGTCAATACCAAACAAGCTCTAAAGAGGTGTCTCACCCACTATAGCGACTGAAATTTGAGGTCGAATCAGTACCATTAGTGAAGCGTCTGCCTCTTTTATAGGAAGTCCGCTATTTTTTAAAGAAAAAAAGTTTTCCAAGGATATTTAAGCAATTTTTTTGAAGCTTTAATAAGCATTTCAGAGCAGTAACAAATCAATATATACAAGGAATAGTGAAATCAAAAGTTCAAGTCGAAGAAACATGAAGTTCCCAGTAATAAGATATACATAAAAGCTAGAAATCATGAAAAGAGGAAAAAATGGCTTGTAGATTGAACACATAACCTTAGCAGAGAATAAACCAACAATAGATCTATACTAAATGTAGAGATGTACATTAAGAACAACAAAGAACAAAATGAGAAGCAAACCATAAATAACCACGTGTACAAATACGGAAGCGACACTTGTCTTCATGTTCATGAATCCTAGAGGCCCTTCTTTTCCCGGCATCTGAAACAGCAGCCCCGGCGACAGAAATGCAAAAAGCGCCGCCGCTATCAGCGGAGCCGCCCAGTCGTTCATTTTTTAATGGCCAACAAGATGAAGAAAAAGTGAATTCATGATCCAAAAGCCACACACTATTATATAATAAAATTGTGAAGCCTTGTTATATGATATTGTCGTATATATTCTAAAATAATGGATAGATAAACGAAAAGAAATTACAATTTCGGTGCCCACTAACTCAGAGTCGTATTATAGTAATAATCGTTTTTTCAATTATTGGTTTATTTAGTTGTGGTGTCAAATGAATATATACCCCCAGCAAAGTCCAAAAATAAAGGAGAGAATTGGATTCCTATATATCTGACGTTTGTAAAGTTTATGCATATGGAGTCATCCAATAATTGTTGTTATGAATTTTAATCGTAGCATTTTCAATAACTTTTTTACGGAATGACAAGATAAAAAGTTATGAACACTAGATTGAGGTATAAGAAGATATAATTTTCAATGTTTTTTTATGATCTTTATCTAGTATCATTCATATAATAATTCTATTCGATTTTAACAAAGTTAATATTCACATTAATTTTTGTCGTCCAATATATATAATTTCGCTGATTGACTGGGAGTTTGACAATTTATTCAATAATTTTTAGCGCTTCAAATAATGATGTTAAGTGTTTGGTTAGGGCTACAATGTTTAAATTAGTTACAGTAATAAAAATTATTAATTAAAATTAATAGACACAGTAACACCATCTGTATCAAAATGTATACTACAGTTTTTCGTATAGAACCAGAAAAGTTAGAAAAATTGGAGAGGGATGAAGATGCTTTCTTTTCCCTACTTTAGATGTTGGGAGTTAGTAGGATAAGGCAGAGCATCAATTTCTTTATATGAAATGGGCAGTGACACTATGAATAATGAAAAAAGAAGATCAATTTAATTGGCAACAATTGGTTGAATGAAACACTACCATTCATTCTCATATTAAAATTTTCATTTTCTGTTACAATTTCAAGAAAGTCCAACTGCCAGTGAGGAGTCAACAGATGGATTGAAGCTGGTGGACCCATTTGTTGCTTAGTTGTGCTGTGGTTTATGTCTTTTTTTTACAATAAATCCGGTATAAATTCTTGGTCCAAACTCTCAACTTTAATATGGTTACAATCACTTTTTTTTAACTAAATTAATCAGTCCTTAAAAAATGTGAACGATTGATGTAAAGAGAACCACAAATAATCTCGATCTTCCCTAAAAATTCCCGTGGTTTACAATGTCTGCTTGGGATTGATTTTTCGTGTCTCTGAAAGTAGCATTTTATAGATTTGCAAAATAATTTTAGTAGTTTTTAATTTATTAATGTTAAAAAATCAAAATGTTCTGTTCAAGTCCAAAATCTATATATATATATAAAAAGAAAAGAGTAATAAATTACTATTTTAACCCTATACTTATTAAATTGTGATTAACCTTATACTTAGTAAATTGTGAAATACTTAATAAATTATGAAATGAAAACTGCAAATGTAATTCTGTGAATCTCACAATGATTTAAACGTCTATAAGAGTAAGAATTGAAAAGGCACAAATTCTGATTAAACAAAGCAGGTTTAATGACTAATGAGTTTCTCAAATTCATGAACTTAAAGACCTAATCTTAATTATTGCCAATTAATGATGAACTGAAAAGTCATCATGTTAGAGGCTATAAATACTCGCACAAATTCACTAACACAAACACATGCAAACTAATTAATCATAAACTCAATTAAGTCAAATTAAGAAAATTGAAGATGGAAGGCAAGATGAGTTGCTGTTTATATGCAAGAAAAGTGGTAGCACAAAAGCAAGAACAGTTAATCAAAACGAAGAAAGAGGAGATCAAAACTGAAACTGAAAAATTCAACTAACAAAAGAACATCTGTTGATGCTGTTGGTTTTGATTATATGGTGTGTTTTCAGTTATATGTACTATACTGTTTTGGTTGTGCTTAATTTTAGGGGTGACCATCCGGTTTATCCGGATTGAACCGAACCGAATTGATTCAACTAATTACTTAATTTTGATTATAATTTTAAAAATTACAGAATTTTTATTATAAATATATTATATAAACCGATATTAATTCAGTTTGATTCGAATTTTATTAAATAGGTGAATAGAAAAATGACTCATCTCTCTATAATTAAGTTTTAAAACACTTTTTTGCCCAAACATTTATCTTTTAAATCTATTTTAAAAACTTAATTTGTTTTTTTTTATTTTGTTTAATTTTATGACGATAATCCCATTTTAAAAAGTTAATTCAAATGACTTATTTGTGTGCATCGCAAAATAATTTTATCATTCATGTGAATTCTAAATATACATATTGCAAAATAATTCTATCATTCATGTGAATTCGAAATATATATAATGGTAAAATAATTTTATCATTCATGTGAATTCTAAATATATCTCATATTGCCAAATAATTTTATCATTCATGTACTAAGTACAAACGACCTATTCGTGCATCGTACGGGCAATATACTAGTATAATGTTACAAGAAAAGTTTGAGAGATCAATTCTTAAGGGCATCAGCTCTGACAAGAATGACAAATGAACCGATAGTAGTTGCATTGAAGTAATGTTGTTTAATTGTAAATCAGATTTTCATTTACGGTGTGAAGAACATAAGTCAGGATTCTTTTTTATCGCTTGTAAGCCAGCTGTAGAATTAATATATATTTCAAGCGGACACATAATAACATAAAGAGAAAAATAATTAAATTACTTGTCATGACTATTCGTAAGAGTCGATTCTTTATAACTCCATCCAACTGTTGGGAAATTAAAAATTTCATTCGACACTACACTTAAAAAAAATGCTCGTTTTGTTAGATGACAAAACAATGCATATGCATCATGTTAATGGTTGAAAGGAAAATCCAAAATTAGGCATGACTTAGTGAAACATTGTAATTTATTTTAAAAATTTTGCCAACAATTTCAAACGTTAAAATCCAAACCCAAAGCTCGAACTCTTCTCCATAATCTCTCAAAAAAATAAACTAAAAATGGCAGATCGGGTTCCAGTTATAGTAGGCGTGGTACTGTTCATAATGCTAGCCCCGGGGCTGCTATTTCAGGCACCGGGAGAGAGCCGGATAGTAGAGTTTGCAACTATGAAGACCCACCATGGCTGTGCTATTCTATCCTTTTTGTTGCCCTTTATGTTATTCTGATAGCCGGTGTTCATCTCTATTTAAACTGGCAGGTTATGTTCTTTGTGAGTTTTGTTTATGCAATCGATCTGCTTTTGTACTACTAGATCGTCCATATTTGACTATGCGAGTGCTTACACTCCGAAATAAAAGATCAATTCATTAATAACTCATAGCCATATTATAATAGCTGTAAAAGTAATAATATAGTGTTTTATCAATTATTGGTCTCTGCATGTGTGGTCTCAATGGAATATATACCCTCAACAAAGACCATAAATAAAGAAGAGAATTGGATTCTTGTACATCTAAAGCATGATATTGTTGGTTCAATTAATAAATTGAACTCTTAACATTAATTATTAAATTTTTGTGAATGGAAGTTGAAGTAAACTATGTTATTAATTAGTCTTCCTCGCAGCAATAGTCAAGATGGTGAAAATTTACGGTTTGATTGAGTATCCTTTTAGGCGAAACTATGAGATTCAAGCTCTACCACAGTAGATTGTGGAAGCCCGAAAATTGTGATTTTTTCATGTATTCAACCGTTTATGTAAATATTTAATTCGAGCGAATATCAGCGTAATAAGATAAAAATTGAACTAGATGAAGAAAAATTTATCTACAGTTGGTTCATTACATACAAATGCAAGCGTCATCTTCACGCCTTCAACCTCAGATTCTCTTACATTTGTTCCCTTTGAGCTAAATTCCTTATCTCATCATATTTCGATAAAAATTAACAGCAAGCATCACCACTAAATTAACACCGATCACTAGACCACAGGATATAAAATTAATCCAAAGTGTATTTAAGAGCCCACGCGATAAGGACCTTAAAGTATTGCAAGATCAAATTATATATGATATACATCAGCAAAGAAATGATACTATCTTATAAGCTTCTGCTCTTTAGAATTTGACCTAAAAATGGCAGACTGGGGCCCGGTTTTCATCGGCGTGGTTCTCTTCGTGCTTCTCTCGCCGGGGCTGCTTTTTCAGGTGCCGGGAAACAGCCGGATTGTTGAGTTCGGGAGCATGAAGACCACCGGAAATTCTATTGCTTTCCATTCTCTCAT
>CAOJBJ012527374.1:0-11078 GCA_948291685.1 Euphorbia celastroides
TGAATGAGTATATAAAATTTCTGATACGTTTTGCCTTAATAATATAAGTTGTTCTCATTAAAGCTGAAACATATTTGTTTTTATTGGTATTTACTGCTAAGTTTTCACCAATTTTCTCCAATTGCTTTAGCAATATTATCACTAAGGTCTTTTTCTCTTCACTTTCAATTTGGTTCAGTTAAGTTAAGTTAAGTTCAATTCAGTTAAGTTTAGTTCAGTTAAGTCCAAGTCACGTCCATTAATTTTAATTGAAAAAGTAATGTAAACAAATTAAGTTCAGTTAAGTTAAGTCAAGTTAAATTCAGTTTAGTTTAGTTCAATTACGTTCAGTTCAGTTCAGGTTTTAAAGTTGAATAGAACAGGGCCTAACACCAATATAATGCAACAACTCCTATAAAATTTTACCAATTAAGTTTATAGTTTTGGTGTTGCGTTGTCATGAAATCATTTTACTAAAAACCTTAAGTTGATAGGTAAGATTCAATCATAATATTTGTATTAGTTTTGATACTCTCCTCACGCGAATATTCCTTGATTTTGAATCGAGTACAAGACAAGCTCACTCTATCATATGTTGAAATTCAATTCAATAAATGGAGCTGTCATAATTCTATCCCTTAACCTTTAGATTTAAGAGGCTTGAATACTATGTTATAAGACTATTTTACTAAAAAATCTAAACTAATAGGCAAGGTTCATCCTTAGAGAATCTCTAGCCCATCCTCATCCCATGGTGTACTGAAAATTTTTTTCTCCAACCCAACCCTAAAACCTAACTTAGAATTTGAATAAAATAATAATATTTTAGATTGGAGTAGTATTTGAAGTAATAGTTGGAGAAAATAACATTGCAACAACTCTAAATTTTAAAGTAAAATGGATTTTGAAACGAAAATGAGGTAGTGTGTATAGGAAATGTCCTCAGTATCCTTATTATTCCTCACATTCATGACACAGTATCAAGTCTCATATTCATGACATTTTAAAATATGGTACAGAAGTTTTGCAACAAATATATTAGGTAAATGCATACATAACCCTTCAAATTATCACGATTTTTTGAACTAACACCCTGACCATTTTAATGTTAGTTTTAAACCCCCAAACTTTATCTAATTGTTAGTTTCAGCCCCCTAGCTGCCACGTGTCACATTGTGATTGGTTTGACTTTTTACAAAGGCGGGCAACTGAGGGATGAAACTAACGATTTGGTAAAGTTTAGGGGGCTGAAACTATCATCGAAAAGGTTAGGGTGTTAGCTCAAAAAAACGTGATAGTTGAGGGACTAAGTATGCATTAGGCATATATATATATATATATATTAAAAGAGTGTTCACATGATGGTGCCTAGTACATAATAGGAGTAGCAATAATTATCACTTTTATTGTTGGTTTTTTCGTCTCAATTTCAGGTTATCATCAGGTTTGTGACAAGTTCGCCACGATTTAACATATAGAAATTTGGAGATATAAAGCTACATTAGGTCATTTATACCAAAATTAATTAGTTGTACTTTGAAATATAACATTTGCAATTTGAAACATTATACAATGTATTAATTTTGCAACTAATCTATTATTGATGCATCTAAAAGGGTGTTATCCAACAAGTATGCATATTATATTATTATGTAGTCAGCACCTCCAAAATTGAATTTCGGTACACAATACACAATAGTTCCATAGTGGTTGAATTTTAACAATAGAAATAAAATAACATAGAAGGGATAAGTCCAGGAGAATTAGGTAGTAAAGTGGTGTGGATTCATAAGATCTGAGCAGAAAAGGAAATATGAAGAATCTGAGTGGATGCTTAGCACAGTTGTAATGTTGATTAATTAATTATTATAAGAAATTACATATTATGATGACAAGTAAGCGGAATGGAAGAAAAGATAGTGATGGAAAAAACAGGAAATAAAAAAGCCAAATGCAAAAGTACTATCAAGTTAATTTTTATTGGAAGTATATATATGTGAAGTTATCAAAGTTCTAATTTGCAGTCCTAAACTTATAAAGTGTATCTATTTATTTTCTGGACTCATAATTTATTAAAGAAAAAAACTACATAAAATAAAGCAATAAAATAAAGCTGTAAGGGAATGACAAGTTACAAAGGACCAAAAAGAAAAGACATTAACTCCTTACGAAGGAGAATATCTATCCGGTATCCTACGATCTCGCTAAACTTGATCTCTAATAACTACTGAAAATGATCTCTACTTCTTACGAATGACAGACGACTTCCAAAGAGAAGAACCATTACTAATAGCGCCGTGATTCTTCTCGCTTGGAGCGAAACTTAGAATTTCTTGTATTCTTGTGATTAAAATTAGAAATAATAAAGTTTAATTTTAAAATTAAATTTTATAACCATCGCGTCACATGGTATTTAAAAGAGTGAATTTATGCACTTTTAACAAGTGTTTAGAGTCAAATAAAACTTTTCACTGTTCATAGTAACTCTAGCAAAAATAACCAATCTTAGGGAGTTTTCGATTTATTTAGCAAAATAGAACCACATAGAAATATAATGGTAAATGAAACGAAAGAAGAAAAGAGAATCCAAGTATAGACAAGCACTGAAAGACAAAAAAAGAGGTTGAGAGAGAGAAAAGCAACATTTGGAAAAGGAGATTTCAATACCATCTTAAGGCTTAGCTTAGGAAATTGCGTGTTACTACACCAACCACACCCATTTCTTTCTTTTTTACTTTTTTCTCTCTCTCTTGCAATGAGTTTGTCTATATTTGGTTGTAAGGGTGCAACTGTGTAAAAATTAATTTCAATTATTTCCCCTTCTTTCCCTCTCAGTTTACCTTATTATGTAGTTTTAGCTCTTGGGTTTGCTTCTTTTGTGACATTTCTGTAGGGTTTTATGTGTTCCATAAAAAAATACTTAGTTTCTCTCACTATGACCAGAAATTCAACCAAAAAAAAAACACTTTCTACCATTAAATTTAACTTTAGATCTGTTTTTTCAACCATAAATAGCCTCCTCTCTTCTTCCCCTCAATCCCTCCTCCCCTTTGTACCCTAATTTCTCTGCTTCTGTTCTTTCTTCCTATTTTCTTTTTCTATCTCTAGTGCCACAAATTAGTAGCCAAACAAGAATTTGTTTTGTTTTTCTTTCATCTATAGCCTTTGTACATCATCTCATGCATTCAAATATATACCTATACATGATCAAATTTATGTCATATACATGGATACATAGATACATAGATACATACACACATGCACATGCAATATATGTTAGTATGTGCCTGGCTCCCTGTATGCCATTTGCAGAGCCCACCGAATCATCGATGGCCTTCGTGGATGGCGTATGAGGAGCCATGCATATTCCGCTATATATAACATATGCTGTTTTGGTTCTAATTTTGCAAGGATATATTTTTCATTTGGATAAAATTGGAGGTCTTGTAGTTCAGAAGGGCAGCATTGTCTTTTGGGCTCATCTTTATCTCCGAAAACCAGGTAATGATTTTAATCTATTGTTACTTGTCTTCATCTTGTTTAACTTGATTTCTTTTAATTATATTTTGTTTTTCCATTACAAAACAAGGGATATAATTCCTCATGGTTTTTAGGGTTTTTTCATGATGTGATGCTTTGAAAATCCTCCGCAAGACAAAATAATTGAGTGTTTTCTTTTACAGTTAAAACATGACTTAATTTTATTTTATTCAATAAATTAATAAGAAATGTTTCATAGCAAGCTTATCTAATGGACATATCATATGACCTGTAGTAATTGTACGTACATAGATGACTGGTTGGGGAAAAAGAGAAATAAAATAGCAAACTAATATTCACAATTTATTTACTCTAGAAAAAACTTGCAATTTACAAGACTGGTCATTCTTGCTATGTACCTACTTTGCAGCATGTTTCTTTCTAGTGTGGGATAGTATAGTGTAGATCAAATATCAAATTATTATTTTGTCTTATTTAACTCGCTAACTCCTAGCCGTTTGATCAATCTTATTTCCTGTTTTATACTAAACGATAAATTCAATAATTGTAAATATGTACTGAAAATTATGTGAACATAGATTGGCTCCGAGCTAATACATCTGTTTTTAGGGTTTCCTTTTGGACCTTTTCTCCTTTCTCAATGGCTGTTTTTTTCAAGAAATGCAACCGAAATAGGAACCAATGTAGACCCGAAGAATGACTGTTTAAGTCTCTTTTTTCTCGTGTTCCTCTTTTGATTGATTTTGTCGCATAAAAAGCAGCTTTCGGTGTAATCTAGTAATTACACAAGTAGATTAAATTGTGTCTCGCATTACCAAAACCAATGTTAAATAGGAGGAAATTGTTAAATATTTAGCTAATAATAGCCCATTTTAGGCGTGCGAAGCTTAATGATGGCTTGTTTTTGCATAATTAATATATGCTAATAACAAAGAAAGAGCGCCAATTGAGCTGGTAATGCTTAGTTGGTTACTAACGTGAATGTGAAGGTTTTTTGTTCGGCTCTCAGACTGAAAAAAGCACTTCGTAAATGGCTAAAAGCTGAGGATGTAATGCTTTAAATTTCAGAGGGCAATATTTGCTATTATGGATGCATACAATGTACATTGAATCAAGGAAACATGTTGAGATAACAATGCATTTTGTCAAAAGTTGATTTCTCCTTTAGATTTGATAGAAGACTTAAAGCTAAGGGCCCTATGGTTGTATTTTCAAATAAACACACAAATGACAGCCACCACTTGCTATAGTGCACTTTTGCTTTAATTGATGAGAAACATTCAAAAGCAATAAAGCTGATGCATTTGAATATAAAATAATAAATTTTATTAATAAAGCAAAAGACAGCGAGGCCTGTTTTAAAAGTACATTTAGCTGTTTGAACATGGGATTAGAGTTAAGTACTATAACCTAGTGCTCAATGTTGGGTCCATCAGTAGATATTCAGTCAACAGCGACAATCTTAATTCTTTTAAGAGACTTTACAATTAAGATTTGCTTAAGGTTTATTCATACTTTTCCCATTTGTACTTAAAAATTGCAATTAAGTATGCCGACCAGTTTGGATGCGTATTTCTTTTATAGATTCAGTCAGGTTTGTAACAATAAATTTCACATGTTTATTAAAAGGTTAGATTGATAAGTTAAGTCAAATAACATTTGGCATCTTGTTGGAAGCGAATGTTCATTAGTTTGAAAATGATCAAAACACGTTTATTCTGTAAAATTTTCACAAACTTTAAGAATGTTGAGCTTTTAAAATTAGCAAGCACGTAAGTTGGATTGAGGACATTTAAAATGAGTCCAATTAGCCTATGGGAAAGTCCTATGTACTACACTATTTACATAACATTATTATAAACCATTCAAATAACAACATATACTGGTTTTAAACCATATTATTTCTTTGCGCTAATAAATCGGAAACTCTTGATAAACATAAAATGGAACTATTAACACATAAACACGAGAAAACAATCTCAACTGACTATAAATTGTTTTAAAAAACATGATAATTTATTCAAAGGGGTAGGCATGACTCAATTATTTGTGATATTATATGTCCAAGTGGTAATAATACGTGCAGATGTAATTATAAAAAAAGAAAAGGAGAGTAGTGGAAAATGGGAGCACATGTAAAGAAAGTAATAAAGTTAAAAGAAGGAAAAGAGAAGGGATTGAAGAAAGAGAGGATATGATAAGGGATTTACGGGGAAAGTAAAAGTAAAGAAGAGAGCAGAGAGAGGGGCAGGGTTATGATTATGATTGTAGCGTAGGGCTGTAGGGAATCTCAAATGGACCCCTACACTCTCCCCTTTGATTGGCTGTCAAAGAATATGTTGTGCGTTTAAAAGCAGTTTAAAAGGACTCTTTTGCTCAGGTAATTTCTCATTTCTTTATTTCATTTCTCCAGCCCTCACCTACCTCCCACTACATCCTAATACACCTCTTTGCGGGCTTGCCATGCCATGCCAGCTCATTCTACCCGTCCTAACTCGTACTTTCAAAAATGGTATTCTAATTTTAATTAGATGTGTTCATGAGAGGAGTTATCCATCTAGCCTAGCTCGGGCCTAGTTCCATAAGTCGGGTTTGGACATTAATTTTTTTATGAAGCACGGCCCGAGCCCAAACCCGATAAAGCCCGGAGTTTGATGGACTAAGCTTGGTATATCTATAAAAGTCCGAGCCCGGCCCGAACCTGGTCCTACGAATAAAAATTATATTGTTTTACATTTTTATATTATGTTTAATAGTTTATATGTTCATTTTAATATTAATTTATTAAACTACACTTTAAGAAATTTACTATACTATATTATTATATGTAAAATTTATGTAGATTTTTATTTTTTTATAATTTATTTAATAATAAAATAGAATAAAATAAATTAGTGACGGGCCATGGGCCGGGCTTGGCTTTGACTATATAAGCCCGGCCCCGACCCGAACCTAAAATTTTTATTATGGGCTTGAGCCGGGCTTGGGTTGGTATTTTTTTTGGAAAAACCCGATCAAGCCTGGCTTGAACCCGGCCCGCCCGATGAACAGGTCTATTGGCATTGCTGTCATTAAATAAGCGATTGTTGGCTCATATCAATATTATTTGAAAATTTAGGTATCTATGATAAAGAAGAAAAAATGTTGTCTCAAAACGTGTGTCCTCTTTCCTTTGGAAGTAATGTAGTAGAAAAGGGGGATAAAAAAATAGGAGAGAGAAAGAACTAAAAATAAATAAAGAAGAGGACCACAAGATATTAATGGAAGGATAAAAAGAAACACCATTATGACAGCTTATTCTTTTTTGCTGAATAATAGATAACGTGAATGATTGAAAGCATAAATGAACATTGCATGACTTGTACAAGTATACGAAGAAATGAATAAAAGGCCTTATGCTTTTGTTTGAAAAATGAAGGTACGGTTTATATGGTTATAATTGGTGCAATCGTCAAGTTGGCTGTGTGTTTGATTTGTTTAGACGTGCACTAAACAGCTTTGATGTTACTTTATTTGAAAAAAAAATTGCTGTCCCGATTTGTTTGTTTTTAGGTTTCCTGCAATTTTATGTTCAATATGTAATACATATACCACTTACAGGAGAAAAGAATATATGAAAAAGGATAAATAGGAGGGAGAAAAATATAATGTTGTGTATCAAAGGGTCACACAAATTTTATTCTTTTTCAAGATATTCCACCTGTGTGTAACGTCCCTTTATAGCATCACTTTATCGCTACTTGTCTTCCTTTTTCTTCCAAAGAATTGTTAACTTTAACTTTTATTATGTAGGTAATGTCTATCGTTTGCAGGACTTGAGATTCAAAACTAAAAATTTCTTTCTTTTTTCTTGATTAAAACGAAAACCTTAGTAGTTAGGTCTAGTGTACAGTAACTTTATCAACTGAGTCAATCTAGTGCGAATACCTTCGACTTAAAATGGTAAAACTTGCATGTAAATCTCTAATATTAGCAACAAGTGAATGTCAACAATTATTATGTTCGCTATTATGTGTTAAAATTTAAACAAACAAACCTTGAATGTCGCTTATAAAATATTGGATAAAACCCAAAAATATACTATTTTTAATCTTTTATTTTAATCAAGGTTTCAACGATAAAAAATTAGTGTGTCATAACCTTTTAACCAAATTAATATGTTCCTTACCCTTCCCTTGTCCTCTTTATCTAATTGCTGATATCACCGTGATGTCATGCGTTTTTTTTTGCATTTTCTTATCTTATTTTGCGCTATCTGTCAAATTGTTTATTTTTTTGACATGCCACTTTAAAATTTATTGTTCCTTTCATTTTTATCTTTCAAACTTCATCCATTATGATATACTTTTTCGAAAAAAAATGATTTTTTTATATAGGATATATCTTGAATTTATTATGATATATGTTAGATATATCCTTGATAAATCATGATATATAAAAAATATAACATAATTTATCATGATATATCCAAAAACAAAACTAAAATAAACCTAAAAATCGAACCATTTTTCCACTGTACATTTAAGGGGGTAGGGGTGACTATGAAAGGGAGAGATCTGAGTAGGATCAGAAATGCAATTTGAGAGAAAAATGGATATTAAGATTGAAAAATATGAATAATTGGGAAAATACAAAAAACGACTTCATCCTCGTCTTCGCTAGAAACTCGTTAATAAAAATAACCGTTTTAAAATTGGCATAATTATCTGAATGATTAGCTAATTATTGATCTAAGAGTTGAATGCTTTTGGTAATCCAATAGAATCGTTTAGGATGTTTTGTATAGGAATGGCAATGAGTACATGTTAAATGGGTAACCGTGGGTATCCGATTTGATAAAACTCTTATAGGATAATCCTATTAAGGTTTGGGACGGGTTTGAGTTTTTATATCAATACTCGTGACGGGTTTGGGATTGACCTTTCGGGTACCTGATACCCGTATGTATGTATATATATATATATATATATATATATATATATATATATATATATATATATATATATAAAAGAAAAATTAACCCTAAATCTAATAACATAACCCACATAATTTTATTATGGATATGTTATGGATATAATGTGATATTATGTAGTAGTGGATGATATATATATAGTGACGGAGCCAGTTTGGGACTTGGGGGGACAAAAATTCATGGGTTTGGAACAAAAGCAGCAAAAAATGCAGTTTAAGGGGTTTAAACCCTGGTTACAAGGGAAATTTGTCCCTCCTTTACCAACTCAGCCACAATTTATTATTGATATAAATCAAATTTTATATATAATATACTAATCTAAACGGTTTAGGAGGGGACAAAATACCGGAATTGCTAAGGTCGCCGGCGGCTCGCCCCCCCTCCCTGTATATATTCATTTAATTAAATATATTAATTATATATATAGGTTTAATTAATTAATTTGCTTAAATGGATATAAACGAGTACCTGCGGGTATTCCTATTAGGGTTCGGGACGGGTTTGAGATTTATATAGAATATTTTAAACAGGTTTAGGTATTACAATTATAAAAGGATATGAGACGGATAAGAGTGATTTTTGCGGATATCCGACCAGTTGTCATCTCTAGTTTTGTAGTACTATGGAAGATATGATAATCATCATGTGAGGTAAAGAATATATTTCTGGACCAAAAAATGTATTTGCTTTTTTTATCTGAAACTGTTATTCAAAGATTAGATTCTGCAACTTAACACTACAAGCACTTCATCAATCATTAACGTAGCATGTTAAATATATGCTTTATTGATGAAGTCAAATTGCAAATGGTCCATAAACCATGTAAATGGGCTTTAAATGCGTTGAGTGCTGCCTTCTAAATGGCCCAGAGCTTTTGACATGTTCGTATTTGTTTTGCTTGATATTTATTGAGTTCAATTACAGGTTAAATTTGGTCAAATAAAGTTTGAGCCAAACTTAAGCCGCAATCAATCTTGGTTTAAAACAAGCTTATTATAAATTCTTTTTATGAGCTTCAATCAAGCTTTGACCTCCAGTGGAACTTGAAATTGTATTCTGAACTCATAAGCTAGAGTATTAAGTTATTTAAAATCTCTAAAATATCATCAACACTTTAAACCATATCATATAGATATATGTTTATTTATTTTCATTTTGGAGCTGTTGTCAATGGTAAATTGTGACATATCAATAGTTTTCAAACACTTACATTGTTGTTTGATGTTCAGAAAGCAAAAAGCAACAAAAACTTTTACACACTCGCATAATTATAACAATATCGTGTGGAAAACAAATTTTCCAAAAGATTCAGTATTTTCTACAAAGAACATACTATTTCTAACAACTTAAAAAAGCAGAATAGACAATGTTACAAGTCAGGATATTTGAATTTACTTCTGGTTTATTGAGAAGGGAAAACGAACGAAAGAAAAAGTTAAGCTAAAGTGAGATTCTAATCTATAAATAAATTCACTGTGTTTATCTTTGCCACCAAAATTGGATGGAAGCCACGTATATGTATTCCCTTGTGTTTGATTCCTCACGTCTCAACCTGCAGATACAAGAAAGCAAATTCAACTTCATAATATATGCTTTTTACACTCGATTTCCCCGAAGACTAAAACATTGAGAGGAAGAGGTAAACCTAAAATTACATGAAGCATACCCATTTTAAATCATATGCATTTATTCATGAAAAACAGGCTTAGCAGTTGTATGAAACGAATCAAACTAGCTGCATTTGTTTTCTCTAACATATCATTATCATGCAAAATAGAACCACGTTTGCGGCTCCCACAACTGCAGATTCTTAAAGCACATTAAATACTGTATAAGATTATATGATGAACCTGCCAAAATTTACCTCTATCTAGTCATAAAGTAACCGATCATGGGTTGACTATCAACTACCCAACAAGTTCCTACCTTGACAATAGAAGACAGTAACCTTCTTATCAATGAAAAATATCGGTAGTAATCCCCAAAACCATCAAGTTTCATATATCAACATTCGAATTCTATAGGGAGAGAATTTCTGATTCCAAATGAAAATCCCAAATGAAAATCTTCCAAGTGCTTCACATGCATTACTCCCGGAGGATCCGATGTCAGTAGAGCCGAAAGTTTCCATTATCAGCATTGTTAAATTAATAGGATGGTACTTTACCTTATCACAAGTCTATAGGAACTCTTAGACCATCATGAGCAAGTTGCACTGGTATTCCTTCCCTACAATAAAAACAGACAAATTTCAGCATCATCATCTTTGACTGATGTTGGAAGTTGGAACAAAGAATAAAGATAAGCTCGAGCATGAATCTAACTTTATGATGTTATAGTGATGCTAAGATCTATTGCTAAGGTTAAAAACTAAATTGCGCCAACTATGAGACAATATTCACATGGGGAGTTGTCTACCAGCATAAGTTCTAGTACCTCTCAGACCATTCCCTCAAGAACTCGTTGTCCTTGTTATGGTCAAACTCGTGAGTCATCCCAATCAACAAGGCTTGCTTCGGGCATAGTCTCTTCACGGCTTCAAGGGTCTGCATTCATGTCAGTATAAATGACGGTAAATCCATAAAGAGATGAAAAGATAGCAGAGAACAAAGAGTGAACCTGAGGA
>CAOJBJ012528363.1:0-10541 GCA_948291685.1 Euphorbia celastroides
CCATGAATAAGACCTCTATCCTCTAGAGCTCGCACGGAGGCCGAAAGTCCTTCAGCACACAAGATAAAAAGGTAAGGGGAGATAGGATCTCCATGTTGAAGACCTCTCTTCGGAATAATATCCCCAAAACGTCTCCCGCTAGAACAAAAGGAATACTTGACAGAAGACATGCACATCTTCATCCAAGAAATCCAGCGAGAACAAAAACCCATACGATGTAAAACCGCATAAACATAATCTCACTCTATAAGATCATAAGCTTTGGCCATATCTATCTTTAGAGCCACCATACCATTAGAACCCGAAACTTTTCGGTGAAAATAATGACCCGCCTTATAAGCTATTAAGACGTTGTCAGTGATAAGACGACCAGGGATAAAAGCACTCTGATTGTCAGACAAAACATCATGCAGCATAAATTTCAGTCTATTGGCCAAAACTTTAGAGATAACACGATAAATTACATTGCAAAGAGCAATAGGCCTATAGTCCGAAATACGCACCACATTCTTTATCTTAGGTATAAGAACAATATTAGTGCAATGCAATTCATCAGGAAGGACACCATCATTCAGAATATGCACAACATAATCAAAAAATTCATCACCAACAATATCCCAGTAAGATTGATAAAAACCTGGATTAAATCCGTCAGGTCCTGGAGCTTTATCCGAGTGCATAGAAATCACTGCCGCCTTAACTTCATCCTTGGAAATCGGCTTGATCAGATCTGCATTTTGGTCATCAGAGATTCGGCTAGTGATAGAATTCACAATACCAAGGTCCAAACTGGAAGCCTTTGAAAAAAGTTGCCTGTAGAAATCAACAACATGCTCTTCAAGCCCATTTCCCCAATCCAACTTATTGTCACAACCATCAATCAAAAAATCAATTCTATTCTTTCTTCTCCGAGCTGAGGCATAATTGTGAAAAAATCGTGTGTTACTATCTCTGCAACGAAGCCAATTGACTTTATTTCTTTGCTTCCAGAAAACTTCACGGGCATGATACACTACTGCCAGTTCTTTTCTCGCCGAAAAATACTCAGCTGCAGCAAGAGGATTATTATTGCCTCGTGTCTCCTTAATTCTCCGTTTACAATCTGCAATTCTGCCCCGAAAGCCGTCCCTATCCGACTTGTTCCAAGACTGTAAGGCAACCGCAACTGAGCTAAGCCTAAGCGCAGCATTCGAGCCCACACCCCTATTCTAAGAAGACATAATTACTTCCCGACATTTCGGATTAAGTTTCCAGTCATCGCTGAACCGAAAAATAGGTTGCTCTACATAATTTCCTCGATCCAGAGTAACCAAAATGGCGTCTTGGTCACTCGAAGGCATGAGTTCATACGTCACTAGGTATCTCGGAAAAAAAAGAACACCAGTCTGAATTAGCAACACCACGATCAAGTCTCTCGCATATAGCCACTTCTCCCTGCCTGTACCGAGTCCATGTAAATGGAGATCCTCTGAACCCTAAGTCAGACAGCCCGCAGTCCGATACAGCCGATTGAAAATCTTCAATAAGCTTTGCAGGGTGTGCAGCCCCGCCTTTAAGCTCCGTTACGTCAAGAATCTCATTGAAATCTCCCACTACGATCCAAGGATCAAGACGGTTCATGGAGAGCCGACGGAAGAGGGACCATGATAGATGACGAAGATGTCTCCTAGGATTGCCATAAAATCCAGTAAAGTATCAGTAATTAATAATAATATTAGAATCTAGCTTCAATATTCAGTTGATATGTACCCAATTTATAATAATGTTTATGCTACACAAGTTATTTCAATAAATTCAATATTCTTATATTTAACTATGTGATTAGCAAATTATTTATTAAGAATCGAGCAAGTTTTAAAAATTTTCATTTTATTATGATTTTCTAAAGTTATCATCGATTTTTATTTAATAAAAATAGTTTTATTTATCAAAAATTCTAACATTTATCTCTGATATCTATTATATTTTTATAAAAACTACAAACTTTCACTTCAAACATGGACAAATTTACCCAAATGTTCTCCGTAAAGTTTTAAAATAATAAGCATGTTTTTTTCAAAAAAAAAAAAACATCAATTCTTGTAAAAACCGAAACCAGGTTTAAAGTTTTGTCTACATAAAAATTTCCGTTTTATAATGTCGTGGGCCCGAGATAGTATTGAGGGCTTTTTTGGGCTTTTAGTGTAAGGGAAATGAGTCTAATAGTTGGAGACGTTGTTCTGCAACGGCTACATTTGAAGTGACCGTTAAATTCAAAATCCTCTTCAACTCAAAAACTAAACAACAAAGAAAATTGGCAGTCACAAATCGAAAAATGGTTTACACATACACTCCAACATACTACTCAACTCTGCACGATTCAATAACCTCTCTCTGCAAAAACGTTCTGCCGTTTTCATTGAAAAAGAGGCGACTCATAGCTGCAGAAACCCGGCTTTCGAAGCTGCAATCTGATAACTTGAAATGGCAGCAGGATTCTTTCCACCAGATCTTGAATTTGATGGGTCTTTTCAAAGAAGGGATTATTGCTGATTCTGAGGTCTCGGCTTTTCGAACTCATTTGCTCGATACTCTCATTGCTTCTCCTCCTCAGCTTGAACACCCTCCCATTTTGAGGGATAAATTACTCTTCCTTCAGGTATTCAATTTTTTTTTTAATTCTCTTGCTTTTTTGACGCTGATTTGGTTTCAGTTAATGAATTTTTTCAGGTGAATTTTGGATTGTATTGTTGGTAGCTTTCTCTGTTAATGGCCTGTGTTTACTTAACTGGGATTCAAATAATGAATTTTTTTTCAGGTGAATGTAGGAATATTTTGTTGATTGTCATGATTTCTAGCTAAAAACACATCTCTGAGTTGGGTTCTTTTGGGTGGTCTCCTTTATGTTATTTCAACCTATTTTAAATCTGTTGCAGCTAAAAGATAATTATTGTTTTTGTTGATTACCATTGTTTCTAGCTAAAAAACATAAATATAGTGTCACAATTTCACCAGTAGTAGAGGATTGGGTGCTTATATATTGTTGCAAAATAATAAGAAAGTTGTTTTTCTTGATTTGGGTAGGAACTGTTGTATGCAAAATGCATATCAGAAGAAGAATACCACTCTTCAAAAAGACCGTTGCTACAAAGACTCGCAGTTCAAGGGGCTGAAATAGAAACCCGAAACGTAGTAATTTCTGGCCAAAAGGAACTTCAAAAGATCGAATCAGAAGATGAATGGTCAGTTATTGACTTAAAGGATGATATTGCAAAAGAAAATCCACCCACAAAGAACAGATCAAAGCCTAATTCAGCAATGAAGCAAATCAAAGGAGCAGCCTCAGCTTTCGGTTTTGGATCATCTCACAAACACAGAGATGAGAAAAGTGTGTTTGAAATCCAGGCTCAGTACAGTGAAACAAAGTCAATTCTGATGCAAGAAAGCTCGGAAACTGAAACCGAAAAGGCAAAGACGAAACCTTTGAAGACTCTAAAGCAATGGGGTTTTAACAAATGGAAGAAAAGTGATT
This sequence comes from Euphorbia celastroides, assembly GCA_948291685.1. Lineage (NCBI taxonomy): Eukaryota > Viridiplantae > Streptophyta > Magnoliopsida > Malpighiales > Euphorbiaceae > Euphorbia > Euphorbia celastroides. Next base: position 3,512 of record CAOJBJ012528363.1, read on the forward strand.
CTGAAGATGAAACTGCTCCTCTACCACTCAATGCTGAAAGATCAGACTGTGAACAATATAGAGAAGGACCCGGCATTAAATCGATTAAAAGGAAGCTTCATTCTGATTTTTTCATTGATAAGGTTTGTTTGTTTGTTTGTTGGTTCATTGGCATTGTTTATTTGATTTGGCCTATATAAATGTTATGGTGTTTGTGCAGGTCTTAGGGGATAAAATAAAGAAGGAATTGTCGAGAATTCAAACCGAATTAAGCAGCAAAAACCCGAATCTCAAATTCTCGTAAGCATTTCTTTCCTCTTATTGTTTTGTTTTTAACTCAAATCGAGATAGGAACTCAGATTCGTTAGTATTGCGGGTGTAACAGAGATGACCAAATGGATGCAATCTCCACGAAACTTCCAGTTGACAAGGCTGAGCTGAAGCAGTTTTTCCCCAAGTGAGAGAAACATTTCCTTTTTATTTTTCTTTTCCTGTTTGACATTGTTGTCAAAGCTGTTGTCTCTAAAAGTTTGTCTCGCAAACTTTTCATATAACATCATGTTTTGGGTTTTAACAGCACATTTTGGTCCTTCATACTAATAAGTTGCCAAAATTGCTTTTCCAAAACTATAATTATGTTGTTTTTGGAGGGGTAAATGTGTCTTTTCCACCGAGCGTATCGAGTAATTGTGGAAAGTGTTAATGTGGGTGCAGGGCATGGTGTGAGAGATATGGGGAAGTGGTGTTGGATGTGGTGAAGAAAGAGTTCAAAGAGCATGTGGAGGAGACCAGAGAAAAGTACATTCACAATTCAAAGAGATGGACAAGCTTTGACATTAATGATGATGAAAACTGCCATCCCAATCTCTTCTCTCCCAGGGAAAGCAACCTCAATCCCTTTTGGTCCCCTACTACTTGAATTCTGCTGTGTTTCCTTTCCAAGACAAAATCACTCATGTATCATGTATCCAACAAGAAATTTGCAACATTAGTTCAATCTAAAATACCTTTTTGCCCAAGGGGCGGGCGGATCATTACTTGTTGCTCTTACTCTAGTTCATTGGTTTTTCATGCAAGTTTTACTTGCTAGACTCTTAGTTCAAACAATCTTAGCATGAGATTTTTTTAAAAAAAACTTATATGGTTTATTTTGTGAGTATAAATTCTTTATACCATGCATAACTAGAGAACTTTTATGTGTTTTATTATTTTATGTTATATAATGGTTTGTGCCTAGTGGAAAGAGTTTTATACTGGTTGTATTCATGATTTAATGTGGTATAAAAATAACTTTTCTGTGTTGAGTTTCTGTGTTATACAGTATCAATGTATCATACTTATACATAGTATTAAAAGCTAAGGGTTTTTAAACCAAATCTCCAGGCCAGAGCCACAGTTTTGTTGTTCAATGCATAAAAACATGTTTCAAACTAATATTTCACGCCAAAATATGAATTCAGTTATAAAACATCTTCTCCAGTTTGCCTGTGGTCCCTCCGGTTGCAATTGATTCCATATACTAACCTCAATTTTATGATCCCAAAAAAAGAAGAAGCTTATATCAGATTCAGAAATCATTTCATCCAAACAACAATACGGAAGAATTGGGATAGTTGGCAACCAAATATGGAGATTCCTTAATGAATTTGAGAAATCTATCCTTTTGCTCTTAAAAGTCCTATAACAAATATTTTTCTTTGAATACGATGTTATTATCACTATGACATGGTTAGCAAGAGAAGAGATGGTGATTGACTTGTTTATGGAAATTCCACGTTCTATAAATCATATACATACGAAACGAAAATTAAAAGCAAAAAGCAAGGATTCATAAAGTAGCACGCAAGGACATTACATAACTAGTTAACACAATACCCAAATTAACATATGCTAATTGTTTTATTATAGTTAACATATAAAATACTAAGACATATTACATTACAACACCTTGCTTGCCATAAAACATTGAGATGAAGTCAAGGATGGGGGTGGTGATGAGGGGGGCCCGGTGGTCCGGGCTTGTGTGGCTCCGGTGGGTGTCCGTGGGGACCTGGAGGAGGACCATGTGCATGCGGTGGAGGGCCTGGTGGCGCTGCGTGTTGAGGTGGTGGGTCGTGGTGGTTATGGGGACCTGGTGGCGGAGGGTTGTGCATCTTCCTATCTTTTGCTATCGGATGACAATTTTTTTCGTTGCAATGATTTTTGGGAAACCATGGATTTATACACATCAAATATATAAAAAAAATATGAATTAATTTCAACTAGCAGTCAACTCCTCGTTTTTTTTACTGGTAGGTTTTGGTTCCTACCTGAAATTCAAAGAACAATGCATTAATGATTTATTGGAAAATTCTAAATCGAAATTTGATAAAAAAAAAAAAAAAAAAGAACATTAGTTGTTTGAACGTTCCATTCAAGTGCATTATTTTCAATTTAGAGTCCTTCGCCCACGGACTAAATTGTGACCGCTATTCCTTGCAATTTCTCATTTTATCTTTTAAATCATTTTTTTCTCATATGGAATTATATATTATACATGCAAATAAATTTGGAATATCCATCTAACGCTATGCTTCGTCTTTTTAGAAGTTAAAATCTTTTAAATCATGGCTAAGGGAACAAAGAGTGATGTGAGGAAAATTCATCAGAGGGAGGTTGAACTAACTTCCATTCATATTCTTAACTGCCTTACAATCCTGAAACTATTAATAACCATACTTCCCAAATTCTAGAACACTCTCTTATTAACCAACTCACACAAAACCCTAATTCCACTAACCTATTTTACTCGTATCATCTCCACAAAAGCTTTCGAAGTGAAAGAGAAAAACTTTCTACGCCCAATTTACTTTTCATTTTGATCCGGGGACCATTCACTTTCAAACACAATAAAATACCAATAAATCTTTGTTGTAAAACTAATATATAGTAACAATTATTTGGGTTTACGCTCAAGTCATTGTTCTCCTTTATTATCTTTTTTTCTATCCATGTGTTACAATGCCATTCATTCCTATTTGCTTTTTCCCTATGAGTCACCCTATCACCAATTCTTATCTACTTTTCCTTTGTGTCAGTTTCTTTTTGTTTCGTTTTAAGTTTCTCTCATTTCTTAAAGGTCAAATACATACTTAGCCCCCTAAATTTAGTGTAACCCTAAACTTTCATTTTAGTCCCGCTAACCTCCCGAACTTGGTAAAATTGCACCCGATAGCTCCCTTCATGTTGACGTGGCAGCGCTTTTGTATTGAAAAGTCAACGCATCCACACGCTGCCACATCGGCATGAGGGGACTACCGGGTGCATTTTTGCCAAGTTCGGGGGGTTAGCGGGATAAAATGAAAGTTTAGGATGACAAAAGATAAAACTTGTCAAGTTTAAGAGGCTAAATATGCATTAAGCGTTTCTTAAATGTTATAGACAATTGGGCCGGTATTGAGCATATACCGGTCCGATGATCAAAATTCACTAATAATATGGTCCAGGATAGTTATTTCTTAATAAATAAGCTAGAATAATATAGAAGAAACTAGATATTTATAAATGGAATAATCTAGAAGGGTAAAAAACAACCCAGTCTCAAGAAGGGATGAGAAATTACAATTAACCCTTAGTCTATATAAGACATTAGCCTTGGTCATTTGAGTTGGTTTTTCTCTTTATTACTGTTACTCTATCAAAATTTTCATCATTACTGACTTATGCATCGAAGAGTCCCTCTTTGAACCACTATGATTCCTGTTTTTGTTCTATTTTTGCAGTGAGCAGTACGTGGGACAAAGGTTGGCTGGATTTTCGATAACCTCTCTCAAATTTCCAGTTGTCATCTTGTCTTCTTTCAAGTGGAAGCATTACGACCGACTACCAATTACTAGTTAAAATTGTTCAAATTATGGCTCATGGAACATAGAGCCCGACAAAAGCTTTTGGTGTGCAAAATGGGAATGTCGAGCCAATGTGCCCCAGATTTAGGTAGGACACATAATGAACATTGGCATATTTTACGGTGATTTTGTTTTTTTTTTTACTTTGTCACCATCACCATTGGGTTGAATTACATTCCACTAATCCAATGATGTTGAAAGGCAAAGTAATGTTAACTTTAAAAAAATAAAGTCACTGATAGGTGTTTTCCAAAGCTTATAATCATCTTATAAACACTTGTCAAGGGTTTTCTCATGTCTTACATTACTTGTTGCGGTTTATAAGCCAACAAATTAAAACCTACTTTTTAACTTATTTTTAATCTAAGAAACTAATATGAACGAGCAATGAAAAACACCCCTCAAAGAGCTAGTACATCATTATCAACATTTCAATAAAAAATAACTTCTCAAACTATTATCTATCCAACATGATTGTAATAAAAAAAATCTATCCAACATTATCCTTAAATAATCGCCAAAAAAATTATAAGAACCCTATTAACCACCCAAACCCTCATAGTTATCATTATCGTTTTGTGTTTTCATGTATCGTACTGATAAATATGTCTTATCGAACAAAAAACACACTACTTTCATATATTATATATATTAGTGTAGTTCCCGTGCAATGCATAAATAAATTATTTATATCAAATTAAATTTTAAAAAAATAATTACACAATATATTAGTTGATGGATATACTTAATTAATAATAATGAAATTTAAACTCACTTAATTAAATAAATATATATTTTTTATTATTATCCATGAAAATTTTCAAAAGATGTAATATCAAAAAACTAATTTATTACTTTTTTGTTTTACTTTTATTAATACACAGATTTCATTCTTTCTACCAAAACACAAAATATGTAATCTAAAGATCTTCTACAAAGGTACTAAGCATGCTAACCGATGCATTTGGAAAATGAAGGAACATCTTTGTATGAACAAACATACAAAAATTGATATATAAGGATAAAATGCAAGGAACAACGTTACAACTTATTTGTATCGTCAATTTAACTTTGTTGGAAGTGGCTCACCAAAGTAGAAGATCTTATCCAAGTTAAAGATCCGACCCACTTCGAGAAAGGTTTGAAGTTAAAAAAATCCTGAAGTCAAATGGAACTACAAAATCCGAGAAGTCAAATCAAAGAAGAAATGTCCGGATCTAGAAGTTCCGGAACACAACCAAAGGGAAGAGATCCGGGATCCACGTGGACAAAAGTGGATCCGGTCACAAACACTTTCAAATTGTCCAAGTGTGCGGGAAAAGATCAAAATCGGTCTTCATGGAGCATTAAATGCTCTTCCACCAACTGTCGGAGCATTTAATGAAGAGAAAAATACTAAAAGATAAAAACAGCAGGTTGATAATGACATAAAGTTACTTTCCAACCAATACCGGAGTGCGTGGACTACACAGCCAATTTAAACGGTACAAGGATGTTCTTCAGACCATCAGAATGTCTAAAATCCTATGAACATCTATAGGCGCACAAATCCCTAGCTACAACGGGTATTAAATTGTATCTAACTGCCAAAGGGAAGGTCCGGATGAGCCTACTCTTAGCTTCTTCAACTATCCAGATAAAGTCTTCTTCAACGGTAGCATTTATTGATCAACCTATAAATAGAATACCATGGAACAAGAAGTTGCTGATTCTTTCAAGCTTTCAAGAGCAATACAAGTTCACGAGCAATCGGCTTAAAAATTCAAAGAGAACAAGAGCTAGTTTCAATCTGTTCTAAGTTAAATTTTTTAGAAAAAGTTGAATTGTAAATCTTTTCAATCAGGGGATTAAAAAGTTGGACTTAACTTCTAGATCAAGGAGATTAGAAGTGGTATATCCCTTTGAAAGGACATAGCTAGACTGATGAGAGTTTAGTGGTATATCCTACATCCGGAAAGGGGAGTTTTTCGGAGACAACTTCTAAAAGGCTTGATTCCTGCCCGTAAAAGAATTGTTTAGTGGATTAAAGTCCAGCAAGAGTTCTGGAAACTGGAATAGGCGGGACCGAACCAGGATTAAAAATTTGTGTGCAATTTAATTTTCAGTTCAAACTATCTGTCTGCATTCGGAACCAACTCGGAGTCTGGATCTAAAGTTAAAAATTCAAATTGCCATTCTGTTTGCGCGAAAAAGGGTCATTCACCCCCCTCTAACCCGTATTGTTTACTCCTAAGGGACCAACAAGTGGTATCAGAGCAAGTGCTCAGGAAAAAGACCTAACAGTCGTGAAGCTAAAGATCCACCGAATCCAGTAATTGAAGAAATGTCTCACCAAAGCCAGCTTCCTCTTGAAGGAAACTACATCACCAGACCTCCCCTCTTTACTTGAGAGCATTAGTCCTTCTGGAAGAACAAAATAAAGTATTTCATTTAGTCTAAGAGCATATATGTCTGGCTCGCGATCGAGGAAGGCCCATATGTTCTAAGAACTGATGAAGGACTGCCAAAGCCCACCTATTTGTGGGATGATAATGATTTCAGAAGAATCAGGGAGAATGCTAATGCTATCACAACGCTTACCTGAGGGTTGAGTATTGCTGAATCTGAAAGAGTTGCTGGATGTGAAACAACAAAGGAGATGTGGGAGAAGCTGGAAGTCACCTATGAAGGCACCAGCAAGGTCAAAGATGCCAAAATTGACCTCTTGGTAGAGAAGATTGAAACCTTTAAATTGTTGCCTAAAGAGTCTATCGGTGATGTGAACATTAGATACACTAATCTAGTAAATGAGCTGAAACGACTTGGAAAGGTATACACTGAGGAGGAGAAAGTGAAGAAGATCCTCCAGAGTCTCACAAAGGAATGGGACAACAAGAAGACTGCCATTGAAGAAGCCCATGATCTCAGAATGTATTCATATGATGAGCTTATTAGGAATCTTATGACTCAGGAGCTGTTCTTGAAAAGATATAGCCTTCAAGAAGGAAGGACAGAAGAGAAAAAGAAGTCTCTTGTCCTAAAATTGAAGAGTCCGAATCAGAGTCTGAAAGCAATGTTGTTGATGATGAAATGGATGCTGTTGCAAGAAGATTCAAGAAGTTCTTGAACAAAGATGGTTTCAAGTATAGGAAATCCTCCAAAAGAGGAGATTCCTCGAAAGGAACCAG